>ML795198.1:438365-491507 GCA_009831015.1 Picea engelmannii | reverse complement strand
AAAATTATTCTAAAAATATTAGATTAAATAAATTTATGATTTATACCATCCGGACAAAGTTACATATCTCCTCTCTACCAGGTTAAAATGAGTGTAACAAACCTATCTGACTCCCATATTAAAAGCTGAGCTTCCGTGATGCTTATTATAATATTCGTATTAGCCATCTTTTGGTTGTAGAGTGATTGAAACTATGGATTTATACTATTCTTTTTTTGATCTTTCCCTAATGTTTTTCGAATCTCAGGTTATTAACTCAGCGTTATTCAAGAGGTTACGTGGAATATATGGTAATGAATACGACAAGTTTATGTTGAAAAAATTGGTTCCAGTAGCCGGTGATATGACGCAACATAATTTTGGAGTAGAAGAAGATATGACCGATATGCTCATAAAGGAAGTAGACATCATTGTCAGCTCGGCGGCCACTACAACATTTGATGACAGGTTTTGGAATCGTTTAAAGACGCTTTTTGATGACAGGTTTTTTTAAAGAGGCTTTGATATTGAATCTGCAATGTTAGGTGGAGAAAATTGTTGCATTTACTCATGGATATTCTGTGTTACAGGTTTAGTATAATTAATATAATTATTGAAATTAAAAATAATATGAAATTTAGTTTTCAATGTAGCAGCAACAATTTTTTATTTTTATTCTAAATTTATATTTAAAATATTTTAACTAAGATATATGTTTAAATAAATTTAAAATATTTTAACTAAGATATATGTTTAAATATCTTGAAATAAGATATAAGTTTAAAATATTTTGGTTAAAAAATAAATTTATAATGAATTTTCTCTTTCTTATATATATTTATATATATGAATTTTCTTTAAGTTGTGTACAATTGAGTGAGACTAATGGTTATAAACATGTTTTTCCTCTTTGGAGGTGAGAGATTCAAATCAAGAGGGGGTAGGGTATGAACATCTCCATAGACTTTAGCACTCAAATCCCTCTATGGAGGGGGTCCCTTATCCCACAAACAAGAGGGTCTCATACACCAATTTGGTTTATGGCTTGGCCCCTTGTCCCATAAACAAGGGGGTCTCAATCACCAATTTGGTGCATGGCTTGACCTTAACCTTGAAATTAGATTATTATTATATAGCCTGTAAGATTCCCTAATAAGTATTTGATATATAATAGCATTGAATGGAAATATATTTTTGAGATTTCATACATAAAACTTAAAGAGTTAAACCAATTAAACTAAGTTAATATGGTTTGCTTTATTTTTATCTATCTATATATTTTAATTATTTTATTATTATTATATAAAAAAGATAATTAGCAAACACAATCTCACACAAAGAGTGGAAACAAAATTATCTCACACTCATCTAAATACATTACACATATATAGCAATTTAGATAACTCAACAAAATCTTGGACTAAGCCTAGACATTCAAACTAATTCTAGTTATAACAATATATTAATTTATGCATTTCTGTATTATTCTTAACAATGCAGAAATTAATTTTCTACAACATCCAACTTGTTTCTACAAATTTCAAATTTATCATTTCCAACAAACTTAATAAATGTGTGTGTCACATTATCAACCGTGTTACAATATTTGTCAATTTCAGTTGATTGAATGTTCTCCCTCACAAAATGGTAATGTGTCTCAATATGTTTTGACCTGGCTTGATACAATGTGTTGTTCAATAATACGATGGAACATTCTTTATCAAATTTGATGGATGTAGGTACTTGTTTCTTTTATCCAACATTTTGAAGAATCTGTCTACGCCATACAACTTCACAGGTAGCACTGCATAACACTTTATACTTAGCTTATGTGGATGGTAGGGAAACAATTTGTTGTTTCTTATTACTCCATGACACAGGTCCAAACCATACATTGGACACATGTCCAAATATTGACCTCTTGCAATGTGTATTTCCATCCTAATCAAAATCAAAATGACTTGTAAACTAAACATTAAAATCATTAGTATATTTAATATCAAAATCAACAGTCCCTTTCAAATATTGAATGACTCTCTTTGTCGCTTTCCAATGATTGTTATTGGGTTTAGCCATAAATTGACGAAGTATACTGAATGGATAATTCAAAATTTTCACCATTTTTTGATGCAAAGTATCATTCACCTCCTTTGTTTCATCATTACTACCGAACTTAACATTTTTTTTTAATGGAGTAGACACTACCTTAAATTCATTCATATTAAATTTCCTGAAAAACTCTCTTTTATATTTACTTTGTGCGATTAAGGTATGACCAGTGTCCCTCCATACTTCAAGACCTAAAAAATAGTGTAACTATCCAAGATCCTTCATCTCAAATACCCTCTAAAATTGTCTCTCAATATATTCATTCAGGTCAATAGCACTTCCTATTATAATAATATCATCAACATATAAATAAATCAAAGCAATAGGACCATATTCATCATTTTTGATATAAATATTCAGATCACCTTTACTTTGGATGAATCCTTTTTGAAAGAAGAATGTATTCATTTTAACATACCAAGCCAAGATGTTCATGACCCTAATTTACAAACCCCTATCATATATTGCCTCCATCACTAAACATATTCTCTTAAATTGAAATTATTTTTTTTATTTAAATTTTATTTCTAAATTTTATCCCGAATGGGGTGCCATGTTGCGGCGAGAGGCCACGTAGCCTGCCCCAAACCCAAGGCATTAATATGGAAGATCGACACCCTTCACCTCACTATTAAATGAAGGGAGTCCATTACTACCTGACGAGAATAGGAGGACAACTCCCTCGTGCGAGAAGAATGGCGACCACAAGGTGTAATGGCAGTGGGAATCTTGGTACAGAGGTCATGTCTGGCCTCAGCATTATCCTCTCACTTGGATGAGGGTGGTTCCATATTACCTTTGCGCTCCATCAACCTGGGTGATCTGTACACTGGATCTGCATCTAGTTGACTCTTATTTCTTTCTCTCTGCACATTAGCACCATTTCTTACCCCACCATGCCAAGAAAAAAATGCAGGCCACAACGTGGCCTTGCGTGGTATAGTTTTGTTGCTACACAATGAAGGGTGAAGAGATTGGAGTGTGCCTTGTCCATTTCCCGAACTCAGCGACGGGAGAAGCCCAGAATGTCACCAATGGCATATGTTAAGGAGGATATTCTAGAGGAACCTATCTAGGTTCCTCTGGAATCCCTCCTCTTCACAGTGCCAGATAATTGGAAACCCCCCAACCATATCCCAACAAGCACAAGTGTTCCAGACATTGTCCAACAAGCACAAGAATCCAGGAAAGAGGTCACCTGCATAATTGAGGAGGAATTCCCAGAGGAATTCTTCCATTTGGTCCCTGTGGACACAATTCAGACCACAGAATTTGCAGTGGAGGAGCTCAAGGCGGTGGAGGCTATGGAAGTGGCTCAGGAGGACTCAGGTGAGGCAGCGACGGTCCTAGACACGGAGGTGGAGGGCAACCCAGTCTTGGCGCCTCCACCACTCGACACTCCCATATTTTTGTTAGGTACCACCACCCTTCTTCCATCCAGAGAAACTCACACTATTATTTGAGCTATGAAGCCAGATGGCTGACCAGATACATCAGGACACCCTCAAGCACCAACAAATTGACATTCTTTACGAAGCCTACTCGAATGCACCAACAACCCAACGTTGTCCGACCTGCGTGAGGCCTTTCGTTCTCTAACCCAGGGACGACCCCCTCAACGATGATCCAATCGACATGCCCTCAGGTGAAAATGTGTAATCTCTCTGCTTTGGCTATCACGAGCATTATCAGCTCGACTCCTTGCACTGTTACAATGCAGTTTTACAATTATGTCTCTTATTTTCAGTTGATATTCTTTCTTAGTTGCTTAGCACAATTCTGCAAAGACTTGAATCCGTGACCTGCTCTAGTTTCCATTTGACAGGGCAAATGGTGGATTGCAATTTTGAACAATGACATCACAGTATGTCACTTGTTTCGATTTTCGCTAATTTGGCGGAACAAATGGCAGACTGTAGCCATGTGGCTTTTTTGTACCATAAAAGTTAAATAATAGGAATTTCCTCTCTTTTTTATTCACAAAAAAGAATTATTTCTAAATTTATGGCTTTGTTTATTTTATGATTTTCTCTAATAATGATTATTTATTATTTTTACTCTTTATTTATTAACAAATTTCTTGAAAGATCTTCTTATTATTTTTCTCTCTCTCTTAATTCATCAATGATTAAATTATTTTAGATCTCTTATTTTAATATTCTCCACGTAAACTTATTATCAACATCCATTGGTTTAATTTTAATTTTTAATATTTCTTACTCAAGTGCTAGATCCCTTATTTTAGTTTTTATTACTTTATTATTCTTTCACAACATTCTCTTCTTATCTCAACTATTATCTACCATGCTTACTCAATAAAACTACTCTTTTACATAATCTTTTCTTATTATTGAGATTTTGTTGTCCCTAATGATGGATGTAGTGTCCACTAGAAATTTTGGACTTTTCAAAATTGTCTACATATTTTATCTCCAAATTATTTTATAGAAATCATCAATAACTATCAAAACATGCATTCTCACATTGTTGTTGATGCCAATGCTTGATGGTGATCCCTTGTTACATCAAGATGACCTTGTTACATGAAGATGACAATGCTTGATGATGATCCCTTGTTGCATCAAGTTTGTACAGTCCTTCAACTATGTTTCATGTTGTTACAAGATTGTAGCAATCTTGTATGTCCTTCACAACACATTGCCGCTTAACAAATACCAATAGGAAATGTCACACAAATATATTCATAACCTTTAATCTCGTGTGATCTATCATCTACAAAATAGATATGAGCACCAAATTATTATTTTCATGATATGTATCAAATCAATCCTTATTGAATGACATATGAATTGAAGCACCAAAATCAATAAACCAAGCATTAACATCATCAATTTCTACAAAACAGTTTGAGGTTTTTGAAATCATTTACTAAGGCTTGTTTATCAACATTATTCCCTATATTCCTTCTATATTTGGATTCATCAAATTTCATCTTCTTGCAATCTTTAGCAAAGTGACCAAACTTACCACTATATAAGCATGGATTTGCTTTGTATAGTTGTTTCCCTTTTGTACCAACATCGAATTGAAACTTTGAGACCTGCTATTAAGATTTTCTCTTAGCGCTTCCTCTTGCAAAATAATACATACCAATTCATCAAATGCAGGTGTTTTTTTCCCTAGCTGCAAGTCTAGTTATAAACATTTGATAATCTTATCTTTATGTTCTTTGATTCTATAAAGAAAATTACCAATACTTTCATTTTCCTCCATTTTAATTTAGAATAGTTTAGTTTTTTACAATAACACTTGATTTGTATTTGTGGTCTAATACATATCTTTTAATTTTTCCATGTTTTATTGGAAGTTTGTAATCTCTAATATGAGGAATGATAATGTCCTTTATAGAGATTTTCACAGTGATTTCTCCTTTCGATAACGATTTTCTCTTTATAGTGATTTCTCCTTCTCTCCTTCGGAGGAATGATAATGTCCTTTATCAAGATTTTCATAGTGATTTCTCTTTTCGATAACAATTTTCTCTTCAGAGTGATTTCTCCTTTTCTCCTTTGGACTATGATTTGTAAAGTGATTTTCCCACGGGGTGCCCTTTTAGTTATAAGACAGTTGTACTCTCTCCTAGCAACAACTTCTATCCTTCTTCACGTGTACAATCTAAACAACTATTTTACGTCAACAACAACAATCCTTCAACCACTCTTCACACATCTGTAATTACACAGGCATATGGATCACGCCCTCTCTGAGGTCTAATACCAAAACAGATAATTAGCAAAGACCGTCTCACATAAAGAGCCTAGACGAAATTGTCAAACTCACACACTATTCTATAACACAAGAATGCATTAGCATTACACATATGTAGCAACTTAGGTACTCAACAAACTAAACTGAATCTCATAAACATCATGGACTAAACCTAGTCATTCTCTAACAAATTCTATTTCTAACAATTTTCTAGATTATTTTTAATAATATAGTTAACAAGATTGATACTATATAAATATTTTGATTATTGTGTCAATTGATTAATTCTTGTTGTTTACATGTGTTTTTTTATTTTAACAAATTCTAGTTCTAACAATTATCTAGATTATTCTTACTTAACAAGATTGGTACTATATACTTATTTTAATTATTGTGATATATAATTAACAAGATTGGTATTATATACTTATTTTAATTATTGTGTCTAATGATTAATTCTTGTTGTTTACATGTGTTTTTTTATTTATATATATTATAATATTTTTTATTATTTTATTATTAATTTAATATTTTGTAGATTTTATTCCATACTAGATCTAGAGACATACTAGATCTAGAGAGTGTAGAACCCCTTTCTACCTAATAAATCTATCCAAATATACTAAACATAAAAATATTAATATGTTTGTGTGAGTTACTATGCATAAAACATGTCCATACTAATTACAACATATTACTATGAAAATATAAACTTATACTTGATTAGTATTTTACATATATGAATGATATTTTTTTAACGCAACTCTTCTGGCTAGACTTCTTTAAGTAAAATTGCTCCCCTCCATGCAAATATAATTAAGATCTTATGATGCAGGTATGATGTCTCTCTTGAAACTAACACAAAAGGAGTTTATCGCCTTTTGGAATTTGGCAAATGCTGCGAAAAGGTCCAGCTTTTCTTGCACCTGTCTACTGGTAATTCATTCATCTCATCCTTGCTTTGCCAATATTTTAATTTTATAATGCAATAAGGTTCTGCTTAGTTTTTTGAACTTGTGGTTTTTTTTTCCACTCCAAGCATATGTCAATGGGCAAAGACAAGGTCGTGCGCCAGAAAAAACTTTTCATATGGAGCACAATAGTAATCCACCTCTGGACATTCAAGCTGAATTTCATTTAGCAAACAAAGCTCTCCAAGGTCTCGAGATTGAATTTTCAGATTTCCAAAACTGCGACAAGGGACCAAATTCTCGAAAGAAAATTGCTCAAAGGCTGAAAGATTTGGGGATGGAAAGGTGCCATTAACTTTCTTTTTCGCATATGTTCTTATGTCAGTTTTTATTCCATGACACACAGCTTCACTATAAAATCTATGACAGTAAAACTATTTTTGTTGGTATTTTGCTACATACCTAATTGTTTGAAACTGAAATTGTTCAGGGCAAGAATATACGGATGGCAGGATACGTACGTTTTCTCCAAGGCAATGGCTGAGATGCTAATAGTGAATGGCAGGAAAGATTTACCAGTAGTCATTGTTCGCCCCAGTGTTATTGAAAGCACAGTCCTTCAACCTTTTCCTGGCTGGATAGAAGGCAATCGGTAAGAGGGATCACGATCATACATATGTTCTATCCGGGTTTCAAATTTTCAAATATCGTTTAGTAATAGGAATAATATTTATTTAATTATTTTAATTAGAATTAAAAAAAAATAGTTTGTTTTTATTTTTTATTCCTTTAATGGCACTGAGATTTCTTCGGTATTAAGAGCACTTAGATTGTTGTTATCCCATTATAATTTATTATAAACTATAATTTTACATAAAAATATTTATTTTTAATATTATTTATCTTTTTAAAATAATTTAATTTTAAAGTCTTTAATATCTGATATTTTTATAAAATATAATTTCACATAAAATGTAATTGGTATATTTATTATTATGGAATAGATTAATTTGGTGAAAAATGGACTGAATAATTATATAAAGACAATTGATAACTTAAATATTCTAAGAATTTGTTTTTTTGAGGGAGCTGAAAATAACTAGAAGAATATTAATAGTTTTAGTGTCAAATTGAGTAAGAATCATTTGAATTTAATGAAATTGCAAATATCACATTTTAATATTGCATGATTCTATTGCATTAAATGTATTGAAGGGTGTTGAATTAATTTTTTTAATAAAAACAACAATTTAATCAAACCAAAATTACAAAAATTATATAATTAAAAATTAAAAAAAAATCAAATTCTTAAAATATTTAACAATGTGTTTTAAAAAGTAATTGTAAAAGACACTGATATTGTCTTTTTAAATATATTAAAATTTATTGATTTTAAACAAAAAATTATTTAAAATGTTAAATCATGAAATTTTCTTATATTGATATTGATGGTTGAAATATGTGATTCTAAATATTTTTGAATCTAAAGTGTGTCTATTTTTTTTTAATATGGAACAATTTGGGACCTTATCTCTAAATACATTTCATCATTTTATCTTAAATCTAATGGTCATCCATTCTTGACCATTTTATTTATCATTTTAATAACATTTACCTTTATATTCAATTCACTATTGAAATGCAAAAAGATAATTTTCCTTTCTTTTTAGATGTTCTCATTTCATGTCTTTCAAATGGTTCCTCACCCACATACCATTTGATACCTCCATCCCCTTATCACTAAAGGATTGACCCATACCATTTGATACCTCCATCACCATTATCATTAAAGGAATGACAACTCCATCACCTTATCACTAAAGGAATGACAACTCCTCATTTCCTTGAGAAAGTGAAAATGGACCAAGTCTTTTGCTCAACACTATATGGAAGATCATACCATTGATCATATTTCAAAAATTCTGGGAAAAAAAGAATATCAAAACTTTTTTCCAAACTGTTTAAAATCATCAAACAACTATTCAAAACTGCCAAGGACAAATATAACCTTATGCTTGGGCCATTGAGCCTACCGAATTACTTGTTTGTGTAAAAAAACATACATAAAATAAATTGGAAAAACCTTTAAAGTTAACTTAAAAAACACATAACTGATACAAATCACAAACATATCTCCAAATGAGCTATTCTCCAAGTAAGCTATTGTTCAAATCTAATCATATAATTTTTTGACCAAACCAACACACCAATAACTTTAAGGATGACTACAAAACTTAGGAAGTCATGAAACCCCTCATTCCTTACTTTTTTCTTTTATTTATAATTTTTCGCTAATTCCATTTTTATACATTTTTATTTGTTTTAATCTTTAATCATTTTCTAATAAAAACACCTTTCAAACTTGTTTTTTTCTTTTAATTTACCCCTAGTTTCAATTAAATACTCTTTATTTTCTTTAATCTTTATCCCAACTTTTATTTATTAATTAATTATTTCTATATTTTTTATTTTTATTTTATGGTTTATTCCTTTTACTTCTCATACCATATTAATAATTATCCTTGCTCTTTCTCCTTATTCATTTATTATTTTAATTTCTTTTCTTCAATAAAATTAAATAATTTTAATTGTATTTTAATTTCTTACTATTTCTTCTTATTCATTTATTATTTTAATTTCTTTTCTTTCATAAAATTAAATAATTTTGTATTAAATATTTTTTTCAATATTTTAATATTATAAAAGATAACATGTTTATTTATGATTTTTTTTCAAAATTTAAATACTATTTACATAAAAATAAATTATGGAGAAAATCTATATTTTCAAATATGTAATCGATATAGAATTGATTTTATATTTTCAAATACTTAATCCACATAGAATTGATTTTGTTGACCACCTTTTTAAATTTGAAAAGTTTACCTTATATTTGGTATGATGGTTATATTAATTTTTTTATATTTAATTATAAAAAGTTATTTGGTATCATGGTTATATTTATTTATTTATATTTAATTTTTTTTATATTAATTTTGTAGGATGATTATGAAATTAATTACTGTTAATTATATTTAATAAAATTAAATAAATTGTGTAGACTTTTTTAATAGAATTAACTTAGGTTAATTATATTTAATAAAGTTAAATAAATTGTTTGGAATTTCTTATATAATGTATTTAGGTTGATATAGTAAATGTTTATAGAGTTAAGGATGGGCTTTGTCATTAAGTTGATATACTTGTTAATTCTTCTATATTTTATTAAGTTACTTATTTGTTGTTGTTTGTAATTTTGGAAATAAATTGTATGAAATTTTTTGAAAATCTACATACTTTACTTATATATTGGTTAACACTATTGAGTATATTAAAATATATTGCGTATTTTAACTACTGTTCAAGTTCATTTCTTCACCTAACTTTTATGGATTTTTTCACCCAACTTCTATGGTTAAACTTGTTAGGATAGGAAAATAATTATAAGTGAAATAAAAAATTCCCATTGCAAAATAATTTATTATGTAAATATCAATTTTATATAACAAAACATAAATTGAAAATTGGAATTGCAGAATGCTTGATCCAATCATTACACACTATGGCAAAGGGCAACTATCTTACTTGCCAGCTGATGGAGATACTGTGCTCGATCTGGTTAGTTACTGATGTTAGAAACTCAACAATCATTTCATAATTTATAGTGATTGCCATTTTTTTTAAATACTTAATTTTTTTAATTAAAATTACAGATACCGGTAGATATGGTTGTAAATGCAACTTTGGCATCCATGGTAAAGCACGCTGGAAAGCCTGGCGTAAAGGTCTATCACGTTGCTTCTTCCATTGCAAATCCATTAACACTTCGAAATACTTTTAAAATAATTTTTGAACATTTCAAATCAAATCCATACATCGATAAGAAGGGAGAGCCGATAATATTGGGAAAGGAAATAACGTGCTTACGTCATGAGGAGGACTTCTATGGCGCTTTGGACATGGCTTCAAAATCCCCCGGTGTAAGTTGAAGCTGCATTTCTATATTTATGTAATATTTAGATTGCAAACTGTAAAGCCTTCCATAACAGTTTGATGTTTTGTCAACTCATGCCTTAGGTGCAGATAACTAGGTTATCGACGGAGCTATTAAAGTATATGGCGAAGATCTACAAGCCATACACATTTTACAAAACAAAGTCAGTAATCTGCAACATTAGCTGAGATTTTACACCCCAAAAATATAATTTGTTGAATTGTTTTCTTAATCAATTTAATCTAAGCTTTAAATTTGATTTGTAATCGTGGCTTTTGACAATATGACAGATTCGATATCTCAAACTTGGAGAAGTTATTCCAAGAGCTTTCTGAAGAGGAACAAGAGAATTTCGAATTTGATGTGAAGAACATACGGTGGAATGATTATCTTGGAAATATTCATATCCCCGGACTTCGACAGCATGTCATGAAAGGACGTGGTACAGGAAAACCTCTTATAAAGATATAGTGCTATTAATCGTTTGAAGTGCATTCTCCTGTTTCTATTAGTTTCATTAAATTTACAGAATACTAGCTGTTTATATAGAGAACAGTCATGCCACCATCATATGCTCACACTCCTTTGAATGGACATGTAATAATTAAGTTTAATGTAATATGTAACATTTAATTTAACTATAATTATAATATTTTAAGAATTATGACTAATATAGGATTGATTGAGCATCGATGCAAAACCTATATTTTATTTGAGTAATCCTAGGATTAATGCACTAAGTTTTCAAGGGTAAAGGCTTACCAGCATAAAGTAGCTGCTCGTGATAAATGCATTGATATTTAGAGTAATAGTTAGATCTTAACATCTTACTTAGTTATTTATTTATATATTGTATATTTAAACAAGTGTAATTATAGTGATTATGTTCATGCTGGATTAGTCAATTTATATATTTAAACAAGTGTCACTATATATATATTTAAACAAGTGTCACTATAGTGATTATGTTCTTGCTGAATTACTCAATCAAAACTGATGAACCACAATGCTTCGGATCTTTACGACCTATTATCACATGAAGTTGTCAAGGGTGGCAGGTGACAGTCATGAGCATAGGAAAATAGGTGGGTGCAGTTTTCAACAACGGAGATCCCCTGTGCAGTGCAATTTAGCGTTGTCTCTAAGCGTGGTTTGAAGGACCTTATAGTTGGTCGAGGTATAAATTTTAGCAGGGGGCACTAAAATAGAAGGTGCGCTCAGATTGCAGATCGCGACGAGATCAACGACCATGCTCCATTTTGGGGTCATAACATGCTTAGATGTTAAAATCCTTGAGCGGGCCAAAATATAAACCATGGTATTGCGGGAGAGCTATGTGGTGGAAGGTGATGAGTTTCAGGGCCAAAAGCGGTGTCGGTCCAAACTGCTTTCTACGGCCCTGATATCACGTGCTCATTCAACGTCGAATCCAATAGTAGCACGTGGACACCCCCTAGTCATCAAGCCTCGTCCCGATCCCGGGGAAAAGTCAGTTAATGAACAAGGACCGGTAGTTGAAACCTCGGCTCACTCCATAAATAGAAGGCATGGAGGGTCTCGCCGTAGAGACAGAACTACCAGCCCGAGGTACCACAATGGACGGTTTTTCTTGCAAGCCCATGGTGATCTGAGCTTGCATATGAAAAAAGGATACACACATAGTGTGACAGAAGGATGCACAGATGTAGAGCCTTGGACATGATGGCCAGCTGATGCTCCTGGTGGGTTTCCACTATTTTGGGTATAAATACATCAATTGAAGAATATGTTAAATGTCAATGCTTCAGAAGAGCTCCCTATTTTTGTAATAGTTTGATAGCAGAGTTGTTCTCTGGTTATGTATGAGACCTGAGACTTTCTCATTAATAGAATTCAGTTTCTTTCATCACCTTGTTTCCTCTTGTGTTGAAACACTCGTGCATGGATGATCGAGACGAGTTGTTGTAGTTGTATTGTAATGGAGGTTTGATTATAATGTTGCTATGATTTATTTCAGTGTTTTATTTCGTTGTCATGTTTCCTCTTATGCTGAAATGCTCGTGCATGGATGATCCACACGAGTTTTTGTGGTTGTATTGTAGTAGAGATTTGATTATAATGATGCTATGATATGTTTCAGTATCTTACACTTAAGTTTAAGAGTGTTCTTGTGCCTAAAGTTTTTCTGCACCAAGTTGCTTGAAGATCGGATGCTTATGGCAGACTTGTCCACTTTCCTCACTAAGTATTCCTTCTATTCACCTTTAGCCTAAACCACTGTGAGAACCTCATTTTCTTATGCATTGCTAGTCCAATTTTCTATGTTAAAACATTCTCATGCTGAGCTTTGTCTGTTTGACCTTCACTCATAAACCTACCTCCACAAACATTTTGATGGTTACTGGGCTTATCCTCCTGCAATCTAAGGGTGACTCTCAGCACCAACATTCTTGGTGTCATTGCCAGGGAACGAATTGAAGACATTTCCCTGTGATTGAACGACAAAAAAATTATGATTCTAAAGATGCATCAGAAATCAGTACCTTGAAGATTGCATCTTGCACCTGGCGACTCCACTGTTTCAGTTGTGGCTCCCAAAGGAAGACACACGAGGTCTACTCCACATCTACCTCTGGCAACACCTGAAGATGACCCATAGAATATTATCAAGAAATGAAAGCTTTCTCAGGAATGATTTTCAGCTGTTGTTCAGGATTGAAAATCTCCCTGGGAAGAACGACATTGCACAGTTCCAAATTTAGATGGTGACTGAAGTTGGACACCTTCATGACTACAGATTTTCTATGGTGAATGTGCAGGAGTGAGATAAGTTAATTGGATATGGAGGCTATTGTGGCCGGGAGGTTTGCCCCACTTAATTTCTCAACCATAGCTGGTTATCCGCATTATGTGACCCAAATTGATGAATGGAAAGATTTGCTGCCAATATTTTATGAAGGTGAGAATGGTAGCCCTATTGAGCATGTTCTAGAATTTCATGCTTTGATGCAGCAACTTGACATCCAACATGAATACATATGTATGAATTTTTTTATGTACTATCTTCAAGGAAATGCTCGTATTTGGTATCACTCTCTTGAGATTTCTAGCATTTCTTCACTCGAAGAGTTTCATGCAGCTTTTAATATTCATTGTCAAAAGTTTTATTCCTCTGAGTTAATTTCTCATAGTTGTTGTGAGGAGTATAAATACTATGCTCAGGATAAAATTGATTCTTATGAAGGATGTGAGAATGAAGAAGGTGCCTTAGATGAGGAATCAACTCTTTCTCTTCCATGTTCATCTACATCGCATGAAAACTTTATTTTTTGTCTCAATAAGGAAAGTGCAAAAAATGAGTCTCTTCTGGAAGCTGATACTCTTTGTAACCCCGTCTCTAGAAAACCTAGATATGAGCAACCTATTTTTGACGCATATGGTGATGATGAGATATTGCCTCTTGGATTGAATCTTGAAAGGCAACCTGTGTTTAATAATCAAGAACAATTTTCTCAGGTTGGGTAGAAGATACCTCTTGGTATGTCATTTGAGACTCCTCCTTTATTTGATAATTATGGAGACAATGATGAAGATGCTGAGGTGTTTTTTGTCTTAGAAGAAAATGGAATTAACATCTATCCTTCTATTTAAAATGAAATATTTTACCAAGAGAAGAAGGATAAAGAGAAAGAGCCATTCATTGATATACACGAGGATATTTCTTGCCATCAACTAGCAGATGTTATCAGAGAAGATAAAAGAGAAGTGAACCAGCAGCCCACATCATCCATTCACTCACCTATGCTTGCCACAAACATTCAACCATATGTGAGTAGATGTAAAGCATAGCAGGCTTTCAGTTACCAACCCAGTAAGTTTTATCACCTATTTTATGACCCTGTAGGGGAGTACATTAAGTTGAATTTCCTCAATGTAATGAAGCCTTTAAGCTTTATCCTACCTTCATCATTGGGAGGTAATCTCAAGAATGTAATTAACTTGCTGTCACAATTTTATTTTCCCTTACTGTTCAGTGACAGAGTAAATACATTTTCAGTTAGGAAGTTATTTAAATGGCTCTGGTGGAAGTTTGTTTTCACCTAACGGATTGTAAAAATCGGTTAGTTTAGGATTGTACATAAATAAGCTCCTTCTGGAGCATGTGCGTTTGTTTTATTTTTAGTTTGAGTAGTGTACATGTCAACTTGTTGTCTTCAGAAAAATGTATTTGAGCTCAAATCCACAACCCAACAACTAAGGAACTGGAACTGCTTGTTCTTGGGCGCTAAAATAGTAGGTGTGCCCAGATCGCAGATCGCGACCAGATCAACGATCACACTCCATTTCGGGGTTGAAACATGCTCATGCGTTCAAATACTTAGCGGGCCAAAATCTAAACCATGGTATTGCGGGAGAGCTACGTGGCGGAAGGTGGTGAGTTTCGAGCCCAAAAGTGGTGTGGGTCCAAACCGCTTTCGACGACCCCAAAATCACGCGCTCATTGAGCACTAAATACAATAGCAGCATGTGGCCGCCCCCTAGTCATTAAGCCTCATCCAAATCCTGAGGAAAAGTCAGTTAATGAATAAGGAACGATAGTTGAAACCTAGACTCAATCCATAAATAAAAGGCATGGAAGGTCTGGCCGTGGAGACATAATTTTCAACCC
The DNA here is from genome assembly GCA_009831015.1 of Picea engelmannii. Taxonomy (NCBI): domain Eukaryota; kingdom Viridiplantae; phylum Streptophyta; class Pinopsida; order Pinales; family Pinaceae; genus Picea; species Picea engelmannii. The sequence goes on along the minus strand of ML795198.1, from coordinate 476,137 downwards.
AAGGTACCATGATGGACGGTTTTTCCTTCAGGCCCATGCTGATCTGATCTTGCGTCTGATAGAAGGATACATACATAGTATGATAGAAGGATGCACAGATGTAGAGCCTGGACATGATGGTCGGCTCATGCTCCTGGAGGTTGTCCACTGTTTTGGGTATAAATACATCAGTTGAGGAATATGTTAAAGGTCGATGGTTCTGCAGAGCTCCCTATTTTTGTAATAGTTTGATAACATAGCTATTCTCTGGTTATGTATGAGACCTGAGATTTTCTCATTAATAGAAGTAAGTTTCTTTCATCACCTTGTTTCCTCTTGTGTTGAAACACTCATGCATGGATGATCCAGATGAGGTTGTGTAGTTTTATTGTAATGGAGGTCTTATTATAATGCTGCTATGATCTGTTTCAGTATTTTCTTTCATTGTCATGTTTCCTCTTATGCTGAAATTCTCATGCGTGAATGATCTAGACGAGTTGTTGTGGTTGTATTGTAATGGATGGTTGTGCCCCGACATCCCAACTTCCTCATATGGGGGTTCTACAACAAAAGGTTATGTTCTACTAGCATACGTCAACGGTAAAGTGTTCTAATCCCCCGAAGTGTCAAAAATTGATCTATCGATCTCGGTGTACCAGCCTATCGAACCCTTGATGCGTTATCAAACTAACTGCAAGTTATTACTCAGTGGCCTGATACCTTGACAAACCGACATCTCGGTGTTGCACTGTTTCGTCACGGTATGGTTCCAATATATCGAAATATCAAAACATTGGGGCCATCGGTAAGTTTTGAGTTATGTGTATATGTGATCACCAGTAAGAAGTCATCGGTCCGGTATTGAAGCACCTGGTTATAGTATGTGTTCATGTGGAGGATACGAGAGGTCAAAACCATGACGAAGAGTTCTTAAAGCAAGTTCTTTTGTTCAATACTTTTGTGTATTTGGATTATGATTTGCACTAGGATGATATAGTCTAGAACGTGATTTTATTGAGGATTTAGAATCGCTACAAAAAAGGAGGAGCATTGGACATTGAGGAAACGTTTTGGGAGTAGCCCGAGTGCAGGAGTTGTAAATAGAGTTCGTTCTATCTCTATATCTATGGGATTAAGACCTGGCTGGTCATCACTTTTGGTATGAGAGCACAACTATGCAATGCACAGAGAAGAACAACACATAGATAGGTAAATATTTTTGTACCTATCATATCTTATGATACGAGAGAATCTTTTGAGATCCTTTTAATGGTTTATTTTACCTATCAACTAATTGATAACAGGGTATATCTACTTAAATAGTTCCTAAGTAGAACAAAAAATTCTTATACTTTGCATAAATTGGTCATTACAACTCACCAACAAGCACATATTTACATTCCCATCACCTTATGGTTGAGTCAAGAATCCATTGAATATCACTACATAGAGGAAATTAATTATTTAGTTGGTTGCTGGAGAATACACTTCTCAAATGCAAAATTTACTATACACATTCAGAGAGTAATCTATACATGAACATTATATGAAAAATTTACTGGGTTGAGTTCTACACATTCATAGAGTAGTCTATACATGAACATTATATATAGATGAGAAATGTATTCTATTGGAAAGGCTAAATCAAATCTTAAGTTTATCTCCAACATATTTGTTGTGGTTTCCTTTCACAATACATGGTGTATGTGAGACAATTTCTATGGAAACGAAGCATGGCTAAGTCAAATCTTAATTTTATCTCCAACATATTTGTTGTGGTTTCCTTTCAAAATACATGGTGTATGTGAGATAATTGCTATGGAGACAAAGCATTGTAGTGGATGTAATGCACTGTGAGTGAAGCATGATAGAGTGACTTGAACAAATACAAATATCTATGTGAGCTACACCTACAACCTCAACATATCAAAAGACTCCTTAAATCACATTCTTACATGGCCACTACCTTCAGAAGCAAGCTATATAGAGTTCTCATTGATAGAGTAAGAGAAAAGACTTGATTTTATTGTCCTAATTGCTATTATGTTGTTAGAAATTTGATTTTATTCATTCACAAGAAGAAGATATTTTTTGTATTCGATAGAATACACATCCCAGGAAACCCTCCTGAAACTTCCCCCCATTTCGAGAATGATATGGGAGGTAAGACGACTAGTTATAGTTTTGGAAACCTAACTTAGAGGGAACATTGAGTGAGGTCCAATATTATCTATAGTGGTAGCTAGCCTAGGGACTTAACCTTGATACCTCCTTCTTGTAATTCACAACCATCAACCACTTGAGCTAACCCATCGGGATATAAGGAAAATATATCTATACAATAATAGGATAGATAGAATAATTTAAATTCCATAGAGGATCTATGTTGGTGAAGTGAGTGGGATATAATTCCATTTTTTATGGATCATCTAGGGCTTAGGAGGATATGTTGATGGATGACAAGAATGAGGTATTAGCTCATACAAAATGCCATTTTGAGAATAAATCAAAACTATCTCTTAATTGGGTAATAAAACTTTATCTTCGATTAGTTCTATGAACATCATGACATCCTTGGCAATGATGGGAAACAAAGGCCTAACATGCCAATCTACTAGAAATTGGTCCAAAATGTTGTCTTAGACGAGCCTAAATGGTTGTCTCCATTCATGGATATGATTAGAAATATTGGTGAAAATACTTTGACATAATGACGTTCAAAAATTGTGTTCCATTTTTTTCAATGGATCAAAAGTTGAAATGGTTCAAGAAGGCCATAACTATAGATGAAAAGTCATGAAACGAAGAACGTGACAACTCAATGTGCCACTTAATAGTGCTTCTAGTTAGGGTGCATTAAAAAATACACAATATAACACTAGCATGCACCAAGTATTTGAATGAACACCATACGTGGAATGTCATGACATGAGTGGAAGGACCCTCTTTGAACCTCCTATCGAACCTGGGTATGTTTGATGGAAATTTAGTAGGTATTACTATCCATGATGAGTGACAATGAATGGTGTCATTTTTTAATCAAGATTAATTTAGTAAGTTCAAGGTAGCCAAGAATGGATGTTGAGTTTTGGAAAATGAATTATGATGAATTAATGATTGGACTTGTAGCCCAAGAGAAGCCATAGATCCCCCCACCTCATTAACCCCAAGAGAATTTCTACACTCGATAATAGGAGTAGTATTGGTTTATACACTAGCTCCATGTTGAACATTCCAACCAAAATCAAAACAATTGTTAGGGGTTGTCGAGCTACCTATTAGTATATTAAAGATAGGTGGAAACCCACTACTGATATTGTAACCAAGGCTCTTTCCCCCACCAAAAGAGGATCCGAACATAGGTAATTGTGTGGACATAGTGGGAATTCTAAATATAGGCATAATCAAGGGAGAAATAGGTCTATGAACTAGCTAAGTTCCCAAATAGGGGTACCTAATTTCTGAGGCATAGAAATGGCAGTAGCTATCTCAATAATTGGTGGTATGGATATGCTAATGGTAAATCCCCTTGACACATTTTTGGTAGTGGGAGTAGGTATTCCCACACTAGATGACCCGCTGACAGATGTTATTGTATGCTGACATTTCAAAAAGGAAAAAGTATCAGAGAAAGGTGGTTCACCCACCTCAATAAGAAAAGGGTCTAAAGGATATTTCAAAGAGGTATTAAAATTGAGTGGAATATTTTCATCGATGACTTCAATATCCATGTGTTCAAAATCCTATGAATCTTAATTGAGAGACCCTACAATTGTGTGTGTTTCATTTGGTGTGGAAATTTTTTGATTGATGGCCAAGGATTCCTCTATCTTAGGGGGAAACCCTAGTTGCCTACAAGAGAGGTGAAGAGGATAGTTAGCCACTGTGAAAGGTATTTAAATTCAAGAAAAATATTACTAAGTCCAACTAGTCACAATTAAAAATAGATAAGACCTTGAGAATGTAAACTCTCCAACAAAAAAACAATTGACAGTCAAAAGGGCCTTTTGAAAACACATCAAGGATTATCATGGCCTGTGGTTAAATAGTGATGGTGTGGGATAAATTATGGTAACCTTGATGCAACACTTATGCAAGGTGAAACTATCATCATGAAGATATAAACCCTTTAAGGGAGATGAAATGGATATTATGCATATTCCTAAGGTATTGCAAGCACTTCCCAATTGCAACCACTCATGTGATACACTAGGAAATGACACCAAGTCTACCACTTCACAATCAATATATAAGGGGAATATTCATGAGTAAGTCTATGTGTATGGGCATGGAATATGGTACAAATTCTTCATCTCGAAGCTCTAAATAAAATTGGTGTCACCCCAAGGAATTTCCATTTCAATCGAAAACACATGTATCTGAGATATCCCACTAAACAAGTAGAGAGGGGATAATCTTCTCTACTTTCTCAACTTGACCATTGTGTTTGAAACATGTTTCATATGTTCTTTCCTGGCATGTTCTGCTTGCAACCAATGGATTTATCCCTCTTTATTCAATTCCTAGTTCAATCATGTTTCCTTGGAGAATTTAATCTCCAACCTTACACCAAGGCCCCATAACTTAGACTAAAATGTGTTTTCTATAAAGAAAACATTAAGTTATTTCTAGATTAACATTGCTTTTAGTGTTTATTTTTTATGCAAAAATATGGTGTGAAATTCAATGGTCTTTGACCCTTTCAATTTACCAAACTTATAAATGAAATAAGATTAAAATGCAACATGGAAATTTGTATTTTCCTTTCAATGAATACTAAACAAATTGGAAGGGATTAAGAAGTTGTCTTTTGTTTTAACTTTTTGAAAATTTAGCAAACTCACTCAAATGAACCATGGGGTCTCCACTCAATGAACCCATGACATAAGACATTCATTGATGGGATATTAAAGAATACCCCCAATTTCACTAGATATTGATAAATGTTTAAACCCCCTCCCAATACATTTTTCTAATAATAAAAAAAATGTTTATTTTACTAGATATCCCTTATTTTTACCAAATACCCCCTTTTATACCCCTCAATACCTATAAATCCCCCCCAATACCTACAATATATTGACTCTATTTTTATAATTTAAAAACCCCCTTTATGAATGAACATGATAAGATATTGGTCAATAAGGTGAAGTCAACATGAAATGAACTACCAAATAGGTCTTCAATAATATGAAAATTTCTAAACCACACCAACTCCAACATGCAATTTTTTATGAAAAAACAAAAAAAAGAAGCCGAAAAACAATATTGAAATGCAATGTGATTCTTTTTAACTCTTTTTCAATTCAAATGAGCTAAAAGTGCAAATACCTAATATCCATTATTAGGGACCTAACCTCCCTAACCCCTCACGTATAAGGTAGAATAACATATTTCCATGTAATAAAGGACAATATTACTAAGGCCTATCAATAAGGAAGAATAAGTCAAATGTAAGAAGACCTAATAGAAGATTCCTCTTCTAAAAGGATCTTCCTCTAGATTGTTATTTTGGATAGACAGTTTGAGTATAAATAGGAGTAGAGGGTATGAGAATTTTTTTCTTGGATATTATTTTAATAGAGATCCGCTCTGTTGGAGGTTGCCCCCTTTGAAGAGGCAAGCAAACATTGCTATCATTAATCAAGGTTCTCTTTCTAGTGTTATTTTGGTATTATTCTAGTTATATCATTGTTGTTATGTCATTTCTAGCTAAAATATTTCTGTTCTGCATACTATTTTATATCTGGAATACTACAAGTGGTATCAGAGTACTTTCCTTGGCAGAAAATTGTGGGTTAATTTTTTCAGGGTAGAGACATATAATGATGTCTTAAAGCTATAGATATCTATCATTATGCACATAAACCCATGGTTAGGTATTCATACACACAGGAAATACAAGTGGTACTTACGAGAACATATGTTGGCCACCCTTGTAACCCCTATTGGTACCCCTTTGAGCAGTAGCGCATCAGACAAAACATATATATGGATCGGCCTAGATCTCTTGAATCCCTCCATAGATAAACCGATTGGCTGCCTGACTACTATAGTGCCACCAAGAACAACACTCAATAAGATACTCTCTAGTACTTGGTTAATCGAGTAGTATGGCTAAGGGTACAGTCTAGCCTCCTTAGTTGTTGCCCTGAGATATTGAGTCGAGTACTACTGTTGGACCCCGCACGTATATCATAGAGATATAGCACAGGGAAAACCCTTGTATGTAGACACCCATCATGGCCCACACCCTTAGCCAAGACTTGGAAGCTCACTTCAATTCCTTGTCCTCTAATTTCACAGAGACCCAATAGGAAGTGATGAAGCTCAGTGCCAATTTTCCACCATCAATAAAAACATGCATTTCTCCATAGACACCAAAATGAAAACTATCAAACAAGACCTCACTACCCAACTTGCATCCTTCACTACCACGATCCATGTCAAGCTGGATATCCCTGGAGATCTTCCCTCCTCTAACTCACCTTTGCACTCCGAAGGTGACACTTCCTCTAATTCCCTGACTTTTCAGCCCCCTCGCTTTCAACATGACCTATGTCATCTGCATGTGGATGTGAACAAATTTGATGGCTCAGATCCCACTGGCTGGGTAACTCAAATGGAACATTATTTCTCTTTTTATGGAATTACATATGAGTTGGCCAAACTATGGTATGGTGTTCTCCATCTAGATCAAGAACATTAGCAATGGTGGAAATGGAGAAAAAATACCCGCCAAGGGTATGTGGCTTAGACACAATTTGTGGCAGAGATTTATGAATTATTTGACACTGACACAAACCATTTAGTCCATTTGACAAAGTTGAAACAATCTGGAATAATGGAATACTTTATGACCACTTTTGAGTGATTGTCTTTCCATATAGAGGGTATGTCTGATGCTTTTTTCCTATAATTTTTTATCAGTGGCCTCAAGGATGAGATTTGTGCCCATGTCCACATGGCTCGACGTCAGATTTGGGTGGAAGCTACTAAAATAGATAAGGAAGAAAAACAAGTTGTATCTTTTCAAACCTAAAAACCCTCCGTTATTTATCACACTAAACCAATCACTGCCACTCCTCCTTCCACTCCACTATAGCTCCAAAAATTGAGCAGGGCAGAAATGGATCAACGCCAACTCAAAGTCCTTTGTTATAATTGTGATGACAAATATTTTCCTAGGCACAAGTGTAAGGAAAAAAATATTTTTATGGCCATCTCTGAGGATGTTTCAGAAGACGATGTTGAGGCATCCCTTGTGGCCGAGTCACCTGAACCCATGGACATGACCCCACCTTCCAACCCTCCCAAAGTTGAATTGGTCATTTCCCTGAATTCTCTCGCTGGGTTCTCTGCTCCCCAAAATCTCAATCTAATTGGTTACATTAAGCATCACAAGGTCATCATCCTTTTTTACATTGGAAGCACACATCATTTTATTCATTGCCTCATTTCCCAAGAAACTAATTGTTATATCTGTGTCGTCAATAATTTTCAAATCATTATTTCTAATGGCGGGTCCATGAAATGTGTTAAGAACCAAATATCAATATACCATAGAAAAACCTCAGAATAAGTACTCAATGCCTTGAAAAAGAGATAAATTCAGATAATAAGCCTCTTCGAGGGGACAACCTCCTTATGCCCACATAAATGTACAGTTCCAAGATGATTCCAAATGAACATGTCTCCTTGGTATATATAGGAGACTAGGAGGTATAATTACAACTAATGGAATCAAACCGACATAAATAAAATAACATTACCAATGTAATATGCCACTATTAAGGGGTAATGAGCCAATATTAGGGCTTAACATGCCCCTCCCCTTGAGACAAGTGTTGTCCACAATGCTTGAATAAATATGGATGCTTCTGTATAAAAGACTCATCTTCCCAAGTGGAATCATTAGTTGGTAGTTTCCTCCATTTAATGAGATACTCTGAAATGGATCTATTCCTCAGTTGGTGAACCCTTGTGTTAGTGATGGCTTCAGGATCCAATATGATTTTTCCTTCCTCGTCAAGTTCTGGCAATATAGTTTGAATTGGGATCTTGTCCTCTATAACCTTATTTAAGCATGAAACATGGAAAATTGGGTGTACTCATGAAGATGCATGCAACTCCAATTTGTATGCCATAGTACCAATCTTTTGCAACACCTTATAAGGGCCATAGTACTTTGGTGATAATTTATTATTCTTTTTGGCTTGCTTGATGGACATCTTTTTGTATGGTTGTAGTCTTAAAAACGCCCAATCCCCTACTTCAAAAAATCTTTCACTATGATGTTGATCTGCTTGTTGTTTCATGCGATTATGTGCCATGGCCAGGTTATCCTTTAAGATTTGGAGAAATTTTTGTTGATGCTCGATGTGATCTTCCACTGCTGGAACCTTAGATTTTTCATTTAGAGAAGAAGTGATGGAAGGAGGGTGCTATCCATAGAGTGCCATAAATGGTGTCATTTTTTTTGCAGTATGAAAGGAAGTGTTATACCACCATTCTACCAAGGGTAACCATTTGAACCATTGTGTTTGTTTATCAGAGACAAAGAAACGAAGGTATCATTCAAAACAATTGTTCACTATATCGGTTTGTCCATCAGATTGAGGATGATAGGATAAGATATGAGCCAATTGAGTACCCAAACAAGAAAATAATTCTGTCAAAAAATGTCCAGTGAAGATGGGATCTCTGTCACTTACAATAATATTTGGGTTGCCATGTAGCTTTTGAACTGTCTCCATGAATTCTATGGAAACTGGACTAGCTTTGACGGGATGAGAAAGTGCACAAAAGTCTGCGTACTTGGTCAGTCTATCAACAATCACCATGATGACACTCTTTCCTTCAGACTTCGGTAACCCTGTGATAAAATCCATGGAGACCTCCTCCCAGTGCTGACTTGGGATGGCTAACGGTTGTAAAAGACCTGGGGTATTAATTGTTTCCACCTTATTTTGTTGGCAAACCAAACATTCTGCCAAAAACCTTTGAACATCAGTTTTAAGGCCATCCCCAAAAAAATCCTTCGTGACTCTATGGTAGGTTTTCAAAAATCCTGAGTGCCCTCCTACTGGAGAGGTGTGCAATTCCAATAATACCTTTTGTTTGAGTTGGGAGTTCTTACATAACTATAAGTGATCTTTGTACCATAATGAATCATTTTTCCATGTAAATGTATCTAATGCACTAGAATCCTACTGCAACCTTTGAATGATAGTCCACACTTTTTCATCATTCTTCCATTCATCCCTTGCTTCTATTATCCAATCGGGTTGGATGATCGAGATAGAAAAGAGAAAGGCCTCAACATATTCATCCTTTCTTGAGAGTGCATCTTCCACAACATTTTTCTTCCCCTTTTTATAGACGATTTCAAAATGATAACCCAATATCTTGGTTACCCATTTTTGTTATTCTTCTTAAGATAGTCTTTGTTACAAGAAGTATTTAAGACTATCATGATCTGTTTTGACCTTGAAGTGCCTACCTATTAGGTAAGGACGCCATTTCTTCAATGCATGTAGTATTTCCATTATTTCCTTCTCATAAATGGGTTTGTGTAAGTCCTTTCGCTTGAGTGGCCGACTTTCAAAAGATAGGGGCCTTCCTTCTTGCATTAGGACAACACCAATTCCATTTCCTGAGGCATCACATTCCACAATAAAGGTTTTTGTAAAGTCTGGAGTGGTCAATACAAGAGCTTTGCACATCACCTCTTTAAGTTTTTCAAAATATTTAGTTGCCTCTGGAGTCCATGAAAATGTATCCTTCTTAGTTAGTTCTGTTAAAGGTGCTGCTATTCTTCCATAGTGCCGAACAAACTTGTGGTAGTAACCTATAAAACCCAAAAATCCTCTAAGATTCTTCAATGTTTTGGGAATTGACCAGTCCATCATGGCCTTAATCTTGTTAGGGTCTACCTTAACACCTTCATGAGATACAATATGACCCAAATACTCTACCTCCTTCATTCCAAAGAAACATTTGGTGGTTTGCCATATAGTTGTTGCTCCTTTAGTAGTTGTATCACCTTGTCAACATGTCACACATGATCCTCCCAAGACTTTCTATAGATTAGTATATCATCAAAAAATACTAACACAAATTTTCGAAGGAAGGGCTTGAAAATGGAATTCATTAACCCTTGGAATTTGGAAGGTGCATTTGTAAGGCCAAAAGGCATGATCAAAAATTCATAATGGCCTTCATGAGTTCGGAATGTTGTTTTGGGGATATCTTCTTCCTTCATTCTAATATGATGATACCCTGAATGAAGATCCAATTTTGTGAAATAGATTGTTCCATGTAGTTCATCTAACAATTCATCAATGATAGGAATATGAAACTTATCTTTAATAGTGATCTTGTTGAGCTCTCTATAATCTAGACACATATGCCATGAGCTATCTTTCTTGAATACCATTATTACTGGTGTAGAGTAAGAACTTTGGCTAGGTCTAATAATGCCAGCCTCTAACATTTCTTCAACCATGAGCTCAATTTGACTATTCTGGGCATAAGGGTATCTGTATGGCCTGATGTTAGGAGGAACACTCCCAGGAATTAGATGAATTTCATGATCATGATTTCGAGTGGGTGGAAGACCTTTGGGAATATCTTCAAATAATTTGGAATGATTATCAATGATCCCTTGGAGATCTTGAGGAATAGATGGCTTAGATGTTTGAACATCTAGTGAGAATAGTTGTGCAATAATGCCTTGATGCCCCTTTTTCAATAAATTTGTCATGCCATTAGAGCTTATCACCTTACCGGTTTTCCCTGTGATACCTCTTAACTCAGTTTATTTTCCTTCCAATGAAAATTTGATGAAAATTTCTTGAAAATTAAAAGCCATTGTTCCTAATGATTGTAACCATTGGATTCCTACTACAACATCGGAACCACCCATGGGTATATCAATCATTGGACTATTCATTACATATTCCCCCATAGTAAGATTGATCTTATTACGTTTTTCCTGAGCAATTGGTAGTTCATCCATCTGCAATCATTACTTGAAACTCTTGCGTTGGATATACAAATAAATTGAGAGCTTTGGTTAATTTATAGTGAATGAAATTATGAGTACTGTCAGAATCAGTTAGGACTATTACCTTTTTCTTTTTTATGTATCCTTCGATCTTGAGGGTTTGAGGAGTGCTAATTCCATCCAATGCATTACACGATATCATGGGATTCATCTCTTCAGATGAAATTTCTTCTACGTTTTCATCTTGAGATGGTTCTTGTTCTTGTTATTCTTCCTCTTCACAATCTATGTAGAATAATTTCTTCTCGCCACACTTATGTCCCTTACTGTACTTGTTTTCAAAATTAAAGCATAAACCTTTTGGTTTTCTTTCCTCCAATTGTTGAGGTGTCAACCTTGTAGGTTGAGGTGTTTTAGAAGAAGGAGCATTATTCTCTCTATAGATGTTGGGATTGGTCCTTCTAATAACCATAGCCATATTTTTACTTTCAACATTTCTTGCCACCTTAAATGCATTCTCCAATGATTTGGGTTCCCTAAGGTGAATCTCATGTTGAATGTTATCCTTTAAAGTTCTTATGAATAAATCAATCAAGTGCTCATCTCAAATATATGTTACCTTTATATTCAATGTTTGGAAGTTCTCAATGTGCTCTGTAACTGAACCCTTTTGCTTGAGATTTATCAATTGGCTAAAGAAGGTATTGCTCCTTGTATCCTCATAGTGTGCTATCATTTCTTCCATGAAAATTGTCCAAGTGACGAGTGATTTGCGAGAAGAAAGCCATTGATACCATACAAATTGATTGGGTTCTAAATATAAAGAAGCAATTCGTACCTTTTGTGTATGTGGCACATTATGTAGATCAAAGAATTGCTCCATCTGAAGTATCCATGTGATTGGGTCCTTGCCATCAAACTTCCTCATATCGATCTTAGGAATGTGGTTGGTCTTCAACCCAAATTTGGAATTTCTCCATTCTTGATTTACCTTCCTTGTGTCCTCATCATAAATTTCATGGGATACATTTTCACTTTTAGGTGTCCTTTCTATTATGAAATTTTTCAATCCTTCCATGATCTCCCCTTTTAAACCCTCCATCATCTCTTGTAGTTCATCTTTTGTTATTGTCTTCTTTTGTAAATCATTTATGTCCCTACGAATTTATTCACCTTCATCAAGAGTCCATGTAGGATTATATGGAGGCTTATTTGGTATAGAAGTTCCCTTTTTGGGTGGCATGTTGGCCAAGTATCACTTTTGAACCTTGATTTTGAGGTGGTTCTGCTAGACAATATTTCTTCTGTTGTATCTCCAAAGTTTCGGCCCTTCTGGGTATGAAAATTTAGTTTTTGTAGTTCTCTGATATTTCTTCTCTACAATTCCACAGGTCTGATTAAAATTGGATGTGCCAAGTGGAATTTACGGTAACTTCCCCACAACTTGATGATTTTTTGACTTTCTGAGAGATGTCACTTGTATAGCATGCCCCACACAAAATAATTGATATAAATTCTGAAACTCATATCAAAAATACTACAGACTGTCCAATATCCAATGCAACCAATCTCACTCAATTTGGATACTCTAGGAAGAAGTTATGATTGTTTTACTTGGAACACCTTCTTGAGACTAGTCAATAGGACTAGTCAGATACCCTATCTTCCACAGGGTGTATCTACAAATGTAAGATGACACAGAAGGTGAAATTTTTAACACAGATACCTTACTACTTTCTGTGAATATCCTTCGGATTTCAGGGTTTGAAATGTTACAGAAAATTTTTTATAGCGAAAATTCTGCAATGACTCAGTTCAAGATGATTCCATAACCCTATCTTCTACAGGTTGTATCTCTGAAATTATAAGGCCTTACGAGCTGAAATTTAAACCCAACGTACCTTGATCCATCTACTAAATATCCTCCATGCCGTTCCTTCTGAAACATTGTATAAAACAATTTATAACAAAAATTTCAAGGTGTCTCATATGTAGCAGTGAAACCCCAAGACCTTGAACTCTGATACCATATGTTAAGAACCAAATATACATATAGAATAGAAAAAACTCAGAATAAGTACTCAACGCCTTGAAAAAGAGAGAATTTCAGATAATAAGACTCTTCAAGGGGGAAACCTCCTTATTCCCACATAAATGTACAATTCCAAGATGATTCCAAATGAAAATGTCTCCTTGGTATATATAGGAGACTAGGAGGTATAATTAAAAATAATGGAATAAAGCTGACATAAATAAAATAACATTACCAATGTAATATGCCCCAATTAAGGGGTAATGAGTCAATATTAGGGCTTAACAAAATGTGGGGGGTGTTGTGAAAATCTGCGTCTCCAAATTGGTGAGTACCACATGAAATCTCATATGTTTTCTATCGACATAGGTGGTTGTGACATGGTGTTGGGTGTAGAATGGATAAGGAATTTGGGTCCCATTCTCATGGATTTTAAGGAATTAACCATGCAATTAAAACATGAGGGCCAACAATATAAGTTCCAAGGCATCACTGTAGGTTCCCCATAGATAATCGGTTCCCATCGCATGGAAAAACTCCTCAAAAAGGTCATTCTAGAATTATTGCACAACTCCATTCCATTCAGGCCACTGACACACCCTGTGTGCCGCATGACCTCCAAACCATCCTCTCTAAACATCAAGTTGTTTTTTCCACTCCCCAAGGACTTCCTGCTTCCCGTGGTGTTCACGATCATTCCATTCCTCTTTTCCTCGACATCCTTCCTCCCAATGTTCGTCCCTATCGTCATACCTTTTCCCCAAAAAATGAAATTGAGAAAATTGTTCAAGATTTGCTAACCCCATGTGTTATTTGTCCTAGTACAATCCCCTACTCTTCTCCTGTGGTCATGGTCCTTAATAAAGAAGGATCTTGGTGCATGTGTCTTGACTTCTGTGCCCTCAACAATATCACCATCAAAGACAAATCTTCCATTCCTGTCACTGATGACATTTTTGATGAATTGAGTAGTACCCAGTTCTTTACTAAACTTGATCTTCATTTTGGCTACCACTAGATATGTATGAACGAGGCAAACATTCCTAACACTGCATTTCAAACTCATGAGGGCCACTATGAGTTTTTGGTCATGCCCTTTGGGTTGTGTAATGCTCCCTCCACTTTCCAAAGCCCCATGAATCATGTCTTCCGACCTTTTCTCCGTCATTTTGTCTTAGTTTTCTTTGATGATATCTTTATCTATAGTAAAACCCGGACATCCCATCTTTCTCAGGTGGATTTAGTTCTAAGTCTACTCTCTCAACACCAACGTTTCCTCAAACAATCTAAATGTGATTTTGGCACCTCAAAAGTCAAGCACTTGGGTCATATTGTTGGAAAGGAAGGTGTCAGGGTGGATACTAAAAAGATTGAAGCTATGGAGGATTGGCCTTTCCGAAAGACTCTCAAAATATTGCATGGATTTATGGGTTTAACAGGATATTATCGCAAGTTTGCTAAGAATTATGGAAAGATTACAGCACCTCTCACTGCTCTCCTTAAAAATAATCCTTTCACTTTGAATCCCACGGCTGATCAGGCCTTTCAAACCTTGAAGGAGGCCATGTGCACCACTCTAGTCATGGCCCTTCTTGATTTCACAAAGACCTTTCTCATGGAATGTGATGCTTCCAAGAGAGGAATTGGAGTAGTCCTTATGCAAGATGGTCAACCTTTAGCCTTTACCAACAAACAATTGTCAGAGCGACATTTGGGCCAATCAATATATGAAAAGGAAATGTTTTCTATTTTGCATGTAGTGTAATTTTGAAACCTTATCTATTGGGGGAATGCTTCCAAATTAAGATATATCATCAAAGCCTCAAGTATTTTATGGAACAAATCCCTTCCTCCCCAGAGCAACAAAAATGGGTGACTAAGCTATTTGGATATGATTATGATATAATTTACAAGAAAGGAAAAGACAATGTGGTTTCTAATGCAATTTCAAGGAAATATGAAGATGAAGATTCCCTTTTTTCCCTCTCCTTCATTGTACCAGATTGACTCTAAGTTGTTCACCAAGAATGGCTTCAAGATCCAAAAATTTTGCATCTGATCCAACAATTGCAGGCCAATTCTCCAATTTCCCCAGGGTACTCTTGGCAATGTGATGAGATTCACTACAAAGGCCATTTCTATTTAAGTAAACATTCACAACTTAAATCCACAGTACTTTCTGAGCTTCATGCTACACCCATAGTTGGATATTCGTAATTTTGTGAAAGAATGTTATTTTTGTCAATGCAACAAGGGAGAAACAGTCAAAGCTCCTGACACACTACAACCGCTTCCAATTCCACCTGCTATTTGGAGGGATATCTCTATGGATTTTATTGTGGGATTACCTAAATTGGGAAATAAATCAGTCATCATGGTGGTAATTTATCATCTTTCCAAGTATTCTCATTTATGTGCAATTCAACACCCATTTACCACCTCCATTGTGGCTCAACATTTCATTTCTCAGGTCTTCAAGCTTCATGGCATGCCTCTTTCTATTGTTTTTTATCGAGACCCCACTTTCACCAGCAATATTTTTCAAGAAATGCTCAGGCTATAGGGAACCCAATTGCATCTCAACACAAATTATCATCCCCAAACTGAAGTTTTCAACCAGTGTTTGTAAACATATTTGAGGTGTTTTTCATAAGAAAGGAAAAATCAGTGGGCTCAATGGCTACCACTAGATGAATGTTGGTACAACACTTTTTACCATACAACTACTCGCATGACTCCTTTTGAAGTAGTATATGGAAAAAATACACTTCCAGTTCTCTCATACTTTCCAGGTGTCTCGAAGGTCCAGGTGGTTGACCAAATGCTTATAGTTCGAGCGACTATTCTCCATACCATCAAAGAGAATTTGGTCATGGCCCAGAATCGCATGAATAAATAGGAAGATCAAGGTCACTTTCAACATCAATTTGCTGAAGGAGACCAGGTGTTTCTTCAACTGCAACCTTATAAGAAAACATCCCTCAAGGCTGACCATTTTTAGAAACTGGCGCCCAAATTTATGGTCCTTATATCGTTCTCAAGAGTGTGGAACATGTGGCATATGAGTTAAATTTTCCCAATCATTCTAAGCTCCATCTTGTTTTTCATGTCTCATGCTCAAAGAAGGTGATTGGAACTAAGCGCCAAATGCAAACCAACCTTCCCAAGTTGGATGAAGAAGGCTCCATATGGTTGCAACCACAAGAATTTTTGGACCACTGTGAACATTGTCTGTGTCAACACACCATCAAGGTAGTGTTAGTCGAGTGGCAAGATACAACTCCAATAGATTCCACTTGGGAACCATATACTATTCTGCAGTAATTTCCTCATCTCAAGCCTTGAGGACAAGGCTAATTTTAAGGGGGAGAACATATTAGGGACCTAACCTCCCTAATCCATCACGCAGGTAGAATAATATATTTCCATGTAATAAATGTCAATAAGAATAAGGCGTATCAATAAGGACGAATAAGTCAAATGTAAGAAGATCTAATAGAAGTTTTTGCTTCTAGAAGGATCTTCCTCTAGATTGTTCTTTTGGATAGATAGATTTAGTATAAATAAGAGTAGAGGGTATGATAAGTTTTTTCTTGAATATTATTGTAATAGATCTCTTCTCTGCTGGAGATTTCCCCCTCGAAGAGGCAAGTAAAAATTGATATCATTAATCAAAGTGCTATTTCTGATGTTACGTAACGACGACCACCAACGTTAAACATCATGATATAGGTAATTCCAACAAGTTTAGTATGTATCAATTAGGTATAAAAAAAAATTCAAAGTAAAATGTCAAAACAACCATTTAGAACATTTAACATAAAATATGGTAATCGAAAGTAAAGAATCATCTACACAACGACTACCATTCATCTAGAACTAAAAATAATTCAACACTAATTAACAATCCCATAAAGGTAACAATAGGAAGATTAAGTGATATAGTCTCCTAACTTACCTAACGACATATAATGAGCATTAATTAAATTATATAAGCATGCGTCATAATTTATAATCTAAAAATTAATAAGGGTTTAAGTCATAATAAATCATTTCTTTCTAATCGATTATTAGATAATTTATTTACTAAAAGAAACTAAATAGAAATATTGTTGAGATAGATCGGTGACATTATCATTTATATGTAAACCATCATAAAGGATCCTACAAGACAGCAATAACAATCCATAATAATTCTATCCTTTACACGTTACTCTTTAATCTACATTATTTATGACTACACTTAAACAAATGTCAAGAATTTTATTTGACTTTTTTTTTTCTTGAAAAGCTCTCTTCATTCTATCTACGGAATATCGTATTAGACTTATTGATAAGGTGGAATTTTAATGAGGTTTATGTTTAAAAGAACAAGTAACCATAATACGAATAAGCTAAACTTTGTTGAGTTGTTAATTTCTCTCGAATTTCCAAGTTGGATGGAAATATAAGATCTTATATTAATGACACCCAAGGTTAGTAAATTTAATGTGAATACCACTTTTAAAAGATGGAAGCATATATAACAAGAATTACACTAGCAATAAGGAGAACAACCCCTATAATTTGTTTAAAAGGAATTCTGCCAGAGTAGAATTTCCCCATCTGTTAACAACGAAAGATGAGTCTCTCACATAGTCATTAAATTTAGAAATTAAGTACTTGGTTTGATTCTTAGAATGGTATGTGCAAATATTCATCAAGCTTTAAATACCATTCAATATAAGTCTGTAAATCAAAAGAATTTAACAGGAAAGCTTATGATTTGGAAACGTTGCGTACATCATCACTCCAAGTCTGATTATTTATTTTAATTAAATTAACAACAATATTTATACAATTAATGAAAAAACCTCAAAAACCTCAAGATATAATATATATATATATATATATATATATATATATATATATATTTATTAACAACGCCTGCTAACGGTATATTATTGGGTTCTTAATTTCTTTCCTTCTTTTTCTTAAAAACATTTATGTGAACTCCTGGAGATTAAGTACGAACTTTCAGGGTTAACTATAATTACACGAGGAGAACAACGTTTTATGTAGTGCAACACTAAAACTTGGCCAAAAATATCAGAACATAGCTCTCATGAATAATGGAAGATAGAGCACTAAACACACAGATCTAAATCCTTCTAAAATTTCTTAGATTCAACATCTACCTAGCGATACTCCTTAATACTTAATTTGTATGAATTAAGAGAAAGACCTTCAAGCAACTTAACCATAGATAACACATTTTAAAAAAAATTGCGCAACCAATTGAATTTATCAGACAATTCTCAGATGAATTAAAATTTAGGGATATAACATGCATTCAACTTCTAACCAGAGATATACATAGTGAGGTCCTATTCCCTAAAATGCATGCATAACATTACCAAGAATAAGTGAGGTCCTATTCCCTTCTACACCATTTGTTTTATAGAAATATTCCAAATGACACATGTCCTCGTGCACACTTAATTATCGTTTTAATTAATTTAATTAGTATTATTCACCCACACACTTGTCACACTCTCCTCAAGTTGCACAAGGAATTGTCATTTTTATTTTATTTAAAAAGCCAATTTCCCACACATTCTCCAATGTGTTCCTATTTTCGCTCTTAGTTGTCCCTTTGTTCCCCAATTTTTCATTTAGTGAGTGTCTCCTAACTAGATCTTAGTTAGAGTTACATTATGAGTTTTCTTCTAGTTATACTAGTGGTAGGTTGACTCAAGATTCTTTTCCAAGTGTACACCTATTCTCTCATATTTTATTTCTTTCTATTTTAAAAATCCATTTTATTATTTTCATGCACACATGTGCATTTTATCCAATCTTTATATTTTATTCCCCTTTTCCCTAGAGTTTGATTATTCTTCAATCTTTTAACTTATGTCATAATTCATTTAGTCCCTTAATTAAATGTAGACTTAGACTTATTTTTATACTTAGGATTAGAATTTTATTGGCATTTATACTTAATAAACTCACTATTTAATTAATTATTTTAATTCAACAAGGTCTAATCACTTCAAAGTTTTCTAGGCCACCTAGATTTATTGACTCTAGTTTTTAATTATGCTATCTTCCCTTCAAGATGTACCTTCATGCTCCAAGGGTGCCACTCTCCTTTTGAATGGTTTTGGAATTTTTTCCAACCCTTGGAATCAATACTCCACTTGGTCGACCTTGTGAGAGACTAAGGGCTTCTAATGAATAAGGAATCCACCTTATTGTGCGCTCCTTATGAATTTTCATGAATGACTGTCTCAGTCTTCCCTCGCGACATCGTGGACCTATCGAAAAAGGTAATCATTAACCTATAGTTCAGACCATGGCAGGAGTGCTAGTAGGATGTGATAGAGATGTTGTCACACCTCTCCCTCAATGTCTGGTTTTTGGGCATGGCCCCTCTACTCATTATGTGAGTCGGATTAGATAGCATTTTCAAACCTGAATCCATTGATAAAACCCGTGTCAATAATCCATTTACATAAATCATAATACAATCAATCATATGTCACAAGTGTGTAAATGAAATACTCAATCAAAATACAATTCACTCCTTGACTCAATCTGAAGTCCAAGGAAGTCCATTGATGTCATGAGCATCCATAGCTTGTCATGTGTCCTGCACACTCAGGAAAAATCATCAATAACATCTACCAATATATATACATCAAATAATATTAAGTTACAACACATCATCATCATCAAGTATAATCCATAATCAAAGCGAAATCACAATGTACCATAACCGGATCACTTGCATGTAAGTGTCTTCAAAGAATAAGTTAATAAAAGTGTGCTCAGCAGAGTAGGATATTACATACACCACTTCTTGTTTTAAACTTTGTCCCGAAGTTTGTACAGTTTATAAAGGTAAGTAAAAAAATGTATCTGACATAGAATTATATATCTAATATATCAAACAAGTAAGAAACTTGTAGATGCATCTCATATGCATCCTTTTAGGTAGTCGAGTGTGGAATATAGTTGTCCCACTAGACCTTGACCTGATCAACAATTTGATGTCGTAACTGTTGAATGAGATGGTCCAGAATGTGGATTGGCTTCGCCATGAGAGCACCCTCGTCCAACACCTACAAATAAATCATGTCAATCATATGTGAAGGATCACTAATATAATGTCTCAAAATAGATACATGAAATACATCATGCATGCGCCTCAAAGAATCAGGCAAGGTTAGTTGATAATCCACGGGTCCTTTCTTTTCCACTACTTCGAAAGGTCCCACAAACCTAGGAGAGAGTTTAGCACTCTTTCCAAACTTGATCGAACTCTTGTGCGGTTTTACCTGTACAAGAAGACTATGTCGCCAACTTCATAACTATGGTCAACATGATGCACATCAACATAACTCTTTTTTCGATATTGCACTTCTTTAATCATTTGTCTTATCGATTGCATCTGATATTGCATTTTTTGAATCACTTATGGTCCTACCAAGACCCTATCCTCAATTCGATCCCAAATCAATGGTGTCTGATATGGTTGTTTGTAAATAAACTCAAAAGGTGTCATCTTAATGGTACTCTGATAGTTTTTCTTGTATGCAAACTCTACTAGTGGCAAGAAATATTCTCAATGTTGTTTTTGATCCATTACATACATACGCAACATATCCTCCAAAACCTAGTTCATTCTCTCTATTTGTCCATTTGTCTCAGGGTGATATGTTGTACTGAAATTCAGCTGCGTTCCCAAAGCCTCTTGGAAACTAGTCCAAAATTGTCCTGTAAACACCAATCCTCGAACGAATATGATATTTCTTTGTACATCATGCAACCTCACAATATGACTCACAAATACTCTAGCTATGTTTGGTGGATGATACATTGTATGAATGGGAATAAAGTGTGCACTCCTCGTCAGAGTGTCCACTAACACAAAAATCGAATCATGCCTCCTTACTGTCAATGGAAATCCAATGATAAAGTCCATTGAAATGACCCCCCATTTCGATTATGGAATAACGTGTGACTGTAACAATCCTGTTGGACATCTATGTTTAGGCTTCACTTGCTGGAATTATAGAAATATTGCCACGTAATTAACTATGTCTTCTTTCATTCCCTTCCAGAAGAATAAAGTCTTAAGGTCTACCTTCATCTCCGTGACTCACTGATGAGCCATATACACTGCTCGATGCGCTTCACTTAAGATCAAGCTTCTTAAATCGTCGTTAGGAAGTAAGTAAATTATTTCGTTAAATATTAACAATCCATCGTTGTCTAATGAATAACCTTCATATTTCGGTACGCTCATGGTATCTTGTCCAATATTTTTCCTAATGTCCTTATACCAGTCATCGTCTATTTGTAAAGTTATAATATTTTATCAAAGATTCATCTTAAGTGGTACTACCGAGAATATGTGTGGTATTCGACTCAATGCATATACCACTCCAGTCACCATTCCTTTAATGTAAGTAATATAAAAGTCGTATTCGCTAATAAATTATGACCAATTCCTTTGTCGCGCATTCAAGTCACTTTGTATAAACATATGATGCAATCCACAATGATTTGTATTTAATTCAAATTCCCGTCCAATCAGATAATGTCTCCAAACTCTCAAGGAATACACAATTTCCAATAAATCAAAGTCGTTTGTTGCGTAGTTCTCCTCATGCTTTTTCAATTTCCTTGAAATGTAAGTGATCAATCGATTGTCTTGCATCAAAACTCCTTCTAAACCTTCCTTGGAGGATTTCATGCATACCAGGAATTATTTATCCATGTCGGGGACCCTTATTATTGTCATTGTTGTCAACAACTCTTTGATCTTTTGAAATGCTTCCTCATATTTCTTAGTCCATATGAACTTCTTTTTCTTATTCTGCAATTTCATGATCAAATTTTCTATCTTTGAAAAACCTTCGATGAATCATCGGTGATATCCTTCTAAACCCATATATATTTTTACTTCTTGTACATTTGTCGGTGTTGTCCATTCCATAATAGCCTCTACTTTCACTAGATCTACAAAAATACCTTCACAATATATGATATGTTCGAAGTAATGAATCTTTGATTGGTAAAAAGAACATTTCAATAGTTTCTCGTACAAATTGTTTTCTTGTAGACACTTTAGGACAAATATTAAATGTTCACCATGCTCTTGTTTCATCTGAGAATAAATGATTATGTCATCAATAAATACTTGAAAAAAATTATCCAAGTATCCACAGAACACCCCATTCATCAAACTCATGAATACATGTTCGTTAATATGAACGGTAAAAATGTAAACTCATAGTGTCCTAACCTCATCTTAAATTTGGTCTTAGGGATATATTCTTCTTTAATCAATAATTGGTGATATCCTGATCTCAAATCAATCTTCAAAAACACCATCTCTCCCTTCATTTGTTCAAACAAATCATCTATTCTGGGTAACAGATACTGATTTTTTATCATCGCTTTGTTTAATTGGTGATAGTCAATACAAAGTCTCCACGATCCATCCTTCTTTCTCAAAAAAAATAATGGATGCACCCCAAGGAGACACACTTGTATGTATAAGTTCCAAGTCCAACAATTCCTTCAATTTCATTTTCAACTCCTGTAATTCAGGGGTTAACATCCAGTAAGGCGTTCTTGCTATAGGTTCAGTTCCAGGTTTCAAGTCTATAGTAAACTCCAACTCTCTTTTGGATGGTAGACCTAACAACTCTTCTGGAAACACGTCTACAAACTCTTGCACTACATGAAGGTTTTTTAATCCTTCCACCTCACCCCTTTCATTTAGAGATAAGATTGCTTAAATATTGCACCCATTGCACATACTCTTATGTAGTTGTAGGGAAGAAATAAATCTCAAGGACACCCCCTGGTTCCTTCCTACAATCACTCTACTTTGTCCCAAATCATCTATCAAACTTAACCATTTCATATTACAGTTAAGTATAACATCATGTGATTCCAACCAATCCATACCAACCACTATGTCATAAGATCCTAATATCATTACATATAGGTTGGACCTCATCAAAAAATCTCACAAGATAATTCTACAGTCTGTAACCTTTCCTCCAACCTTTTGTTTGATACCTGATTCCATTTCTACGTATATGAACTCATCTTTCTCGACTACCTTTACCTTAATTCTCTTTAGCACTACACTAGATATAAATCTCTTTGTAGCACCCAGATCTATCAATATACTAAAATTTTGGTCGACGATTGTACCTGACGTCTCAAGAACAATGGACTAGTGCTTAGCCTGGTAGTTGTTCACCACATCATGTATCTTTTGGGCCTTTCCCAAATATCAAACTGTAGTGGGTCTTGATGTTCTGACTACTCTGGCCTTCTCAATCGTACAATCTCCCTGGTAATGTAGCTCTCCATCTGTCCAACATCCAGTCTTCGTTTGAGTGCTCCTGATCCTTGAAGTAGAATCTGTTGGCCTAACATTCTGTGATCCTGTTCTGTTCTGTTGAACATGACTAAAATATTGTTGTCGCTATAGATGACATTGCTTCTGCTACTGTGGTCCTTTGTAAGGATTCTTTTTCTTAGGAGTCTACTGTTGTGGTGTCATCAACATAGGTCCTCTAGGCATATATCGATGCCTTGAATTCTGTCTAGATGGTGTCTAATGTTGATGCGGTCCTGATGGCGTATGTCGAGACGGTCTAGAAGGATTCCTTAACTGACCCCCATTGTTCATCTCTTCCTCAGCTATGAGGTACTTATGAACTGATTTGTGAAATGTTTGAGGCGTTAGGATCCTCACCTTCGCACAAATGTTGAATTTAAGGTTGAACACAAACTTGTTGACCTTTAACTTCTCCATGTTTAGATGTGGTGAATACCTAAGTAGCTCCATAAATATGGCCTCATACTCTGGCATTGTAACACTACCCTATTGTAAGGCGTTGAACTCATTAAGATAGCTCTCGATGAATTCCTAAGTCAAGTACCTATCCCGAAACCGTTCCTCAAACAACTCCCATGACACATCTTCGACGACCATGTTTAGTTGAGGTAGGAGTGTCTTACACCATAGAAGAGAACCCCCCTTTAGCTGAAATACTATCATGTGGGCTTTCATTTTGGAGGTGTAATCACGAAGTACTCCGGGGCACCCCAGAACTCGGGAAACTTCACCTTCCTGAGTTCTGTATGTATACTAATACTACCATCTAGAGGCCGCTGTGAACCCTCATTGGGCACAAAATCTCCCCCCTCATCTCGATCCAGGTGGTTGATTAATGCCTTTGACATCCTCTCGAAGGATCTCATCATGCCTACCACATCTCCCACAACAACCTTCTCCTGCTTAGTGGTTTTTTCTTCTCCCTAGGGGTTAGACCCATCTAGCGTGTATACTATCAGAGGTGTAACACCTCTTCCTCCAACACCACATCGTCTACTTCCCCTGCATCCTCTAACCATGATTACCTGCATGTACAACTTCAATATTTTAATTAGCGGTATAATTTTAATTATTTAGTTAACAAAGTGGAAGGCATAACGATCCAATGTCACATGGTTGAACTCGCTTTGATACCATATGTAATGACCACCACCAATGTTAGTTTAGTATGTATTAATTAGGTATAAGTTTTTTTTCAAGGTAACATGTCAAAACAACCATGTAGAACATTTAACATAAAATATGGTGATGGAAAGCAAAGAATCATGTACGCAATGACTACCATTCATCTAGAACTAAAAATAATTCAACACTAATTAACAATCCCATTAAGATAACAATGGGAAAATTAAATGATATAATCTCCTAACTTACCTAACCACATATAATGTGCATTAATTAAATTATATCAAGCATGCGTCATAATGGATAATATAAAAATTAATAAGGGTTTAATTTATAATCAATCATTTCTTTCTAATCGATAATTAGAAAATTTATTTACTAAGAGAATCTAAATAAGAATATCATTGAGATAGATCAGTGACATTAACATTTATATGTAAACCATCATAAAGGATCCTACAAGACATCAATCTCAATCCATAATAAGTCTATCCTTTATGCATTACTCCTTAATCTACATTATTTATGACTACACTTAAACAAATGTCAAGAATTGTATTTGACATTTTTGTTGGACACACCTACCACACTTAGAGGGGGGGGGTGAATGAGTGTGGGGATCTTTTTCCCAAAACTTCCCTCTTACACAAAACTCATTAGTTAGCATTCAAAATTTTACTCATTACTCATTGTTGTCATTTATAACCAGTTAGATGTGAACACATATCAACAATATATCATCAACAAGTCATCACCACAAGGAGCACAAAGAACACAAGATGTATTTACAATTTTCTTTTTATTACAGACTACAATCCTTGGGGTTTTTCAGCAACAACTGAATAGAGTACAACTCTACAAGAGCACCAACTCTATCATGCAAGACTCATCTTACACACTCAGCACCAACTGAGATGAGGCAAAAAACCTCAATAGATATCAATATGAAATAGGTACGCGACCTATCAGTAGTGCAGCCCACGCGTGTAAGTTCCCTGGCTCACTACAACCCGCATATGTACGTGACCAATGCATACAAAAACCTCTGTATACCTTCTGAGCTATTAAGGTTTATCCTTCAATATCAACTCCGATCCTCTGTAACAAAATTATCATTCTCTTCTATCTCTCACTGTCCAAACTGACCCATATCCAGTCACAACACATCCAAGCTCTCCAATAGCTTACTCATGCTCCACAACCAATCAATATGAATGTTAACTCAATCATGTATAAGAAACTAGTATACCATAGCAATCATATCACAATTGAATCACAAGAGCATTTATCACTCCATCAACCAACATAAACCACATCACAGCAACAATACCAAGAATTCCCTAAGAATTCACAACACAACAAGATATACTATCCATCAAGACAATATTGTAATCATACCAGTGTCTCAGTGATAGATCTGAGCCCATAGAATGCAAATCTAGAACCTTCTTCAGTCTTCAACAACTTGTCATCATCTCAACCACAAATATCCATGATTTTATCCACTGTACGCTCCTTGTTCACTGACAATCCACATACTATATGCACCATGTACATAGACAACTTGCGTATACGCAGCCTATACACAGACAACCCACGTACGCACCAGAAAATAGGGTTTTCTATAATTCCGAGAATTTTGCCATCATGATATCATACTTGTTGAAACTTCAATGAATCCATGAGATCCTCCCAATCATCTCTTGATCCAGGTAGATATCAGTGGCCACCCATCTCTTCCAACTAGCTCAAAACAGTTTTCTGACAATTTTGGCAATTTACTATTTTTAGCAGTTTTAACATCCGGGGCCATTTTGAGGGCCTAAATGAAGGTTTTTTGGGATAGAGCTTCTCAATGATAGCCAAAGGTATGATTGATTCCCGAAAATGAGTCTCCTCTAATATACCTTTCCAACGAGCTATCATACGTCTAAAACAAAGATCGTATGCAAAAGGTACGACCCCGGGAAGTTGATGTACTAACTTACCCAGACGGGGCCCACATGACTTTTGGCGCTTCATATCCTAGGGTTAGGTTTTTGGATGTCTAGGGTTTTTGGAATTCCTATTTATTGTAAAAAGGACTTCAAAGCCTCATTGTAATGATCTTCTTGTGAATGAGTGTATCCATCACATCTCTTCTCAGAGATAAGCCGCCACCATTCCAACAAGCTTGTTTCCGCTGCATTTAATAGTTTTAGCTTTTTTTCTTATTGAATAGAAAACCAGTTTTACTGTATATCTGTTATTTTGTGTTAAACACCTTTTAATAATCTATATTCATTTTGTTCTTCTCATAAAATCTGGATCAGTGGTATCAAAGCGGTGTGCTCCTTGTCGTCTTAATGCATGTCCCCAACGAGGTCGGAGTATAAAGAGTTGGGTCTCGAGCTTGTTTCTATTGAGGAAAAAGTATCTAGCACACCCAAGTGACCTATCATGGAAAGAGAAAAGAAATATGATGGGATGAGAGATCCTTTCAAACTATTGATTGAGGAATCCCTCACGCAGCAAAGGAACAAGATAATGGATAGTTTCACGCAAATCCTTCGACGATTACCAACAGGCGATGCATCTTCTTCGAGCAGAGGTGCCACCCCCTTCAAGGTAAAAATAAACGCAGACGTTGTAGACAATTGATTAAATCTACTAGAAGGGTACTTTTCTGTCCATAATTTTTCAAATAGAGAAAAGATTACTTTTGTGCTCCTCAAAGTCGTTCCCCACATCAAATATTGGTGGGAAATGTTCTGTGAGAAAAAGGAAACAGAGGAACCCTCACTATTTACAGTCATGTCCACCTGGGATTCCTTCACGGATGCTACTAAGAAACAATACTACCCTGCCAGAAGTTATGACGACTTGTATACCAAATGGACCACACTGCGGCAAGAAAGAGACCAAGCAGTGCTAGATTTCACGAATATCTTTCATACCTTGTGCACCAAGATGAGTATCAAATATTCAGAGAGACATATGGTGCTCAAGTATCATGATGCTCTTTATAGATACATCCAGACCGAAATGGAATTTTTGGATATCTCATCCTTGGGTGCGGCCTATCGATATGCTGTCAAAATCGAGCAGAAGCTCAAACAAAATATGCACCAATTTGGGCCTGGGAACCCCTCACAAAACAATATAGGAAAGGGAAGCCCCAACCCACAGAACAAAGGATAGAGAAAATATGGATAGTATTAGGAAAAATAGTCCAAGCTGCAAGAAAATAAGGACACCAGAAAGACAAAGAAAGATACCGGGAAGTGGTGCGACTTTCATAAGAGCCCTTGGCATAACACTACTGACTGCTGCTAAAAGAAGTCATTGGTGGACAAAGTGAAAGCCTTTGAATCAAATGCGGGTTCAGAATCTGAGCCAGAACCAGAAGGGGGAAGATAGATCATTGATTCAGAACCCAGTGCCACCGTTGCTA
Organism: Picea engelmannii; assembly: GCA_009831015.1. Taxonomy (NCBI): domain Eukaryota; kingdom Viridiplantae; phylum Streptophyta; class Pinopsida; order Pinales; family Pinaceae; genus Picea; species Picea engelmannii. Next base: position 448,149 of record ML795198.1, on the reverse strand, counting down.
CCACCAAGCACCAACCTGGTGAACCACACGAGCCAGGAGAAGGAGAACGCCTCTTCCATTCATAGATGTGGGTAAAAGTCACCCCGCTGCACTTCATCATGGATAGTAGTATCCAGAAGAAACTCATCTTAGAAGAGGTCATCAAGCAGTTGGCCCTGCCGACAACACCGCACCCACAACCCTACACCGTTGGATGGCTCCGCCAAGGAAGAGATCTCCATGTTATCCAACAGTGTCGACTATCATACGACATCAATCCCTTCAAAGACGAGGTATTGTGTGATGTTTCTCCTCTCAAAGTTTTTGATGTTATTTTGGGCCAACCTTATTTATGGAAACATCATGTTGTATATGAGTCTAGGCCTCGTAGTGTTATTATTACTTTGAACAGGAAATTGTATAGGATACCCGAGGCAGTCCCACCTAGTGCTATTTCCTTGATCTCTGATAAGGAATGCAGGAAGGTCATCTCTCGGATGGGGAAGTTTGTCTTCTTCGTGATTCGCTCTCAGGATAAGCGAAATATAACAACCACATCTAGGGTCTCTGTGACCGACCTCTCCACACAACAGAAGTAAGTAGATAAGTTCGTGGAAGAATACTTAGATATATTCTCCTCACCTACCGGGGTACCTCTTCACTGCCAGGTAAAGAACCCCATCGATCTAACCCCCAGCGCACTGCTGCCCAATGGGTGAGTCTATCGTCGCTCTCTGTTAGAGAATGATGAGATAAAATGACAGATCCAAGAACTACTCCACAAGGGGCACATCCATCCCAATTGTCCTGGTATAGAAGAAAGATGGAACCTAGTGACTCTGCATTGATTACCGGCCTCTGAATAAAATCATAGTCAAAAACTGGTAACCGATTCCTTGAATCTACAACCTCCTTGATCAAATCACAGGGGACAAATACTTCAGTAAGATTGATCTGAATTCTGGCTACCACCAGGTCCCGATAGAACAGACAGATGTATGGAAAACTGCTTTCAAGTCAAAGGAAGGCCTTTTTGAATCGTTGGTCATGCCCTTTGGTTAGAAAAATGCTCCAGCCACTTTCATGGGGATGATGGATGATATCCTACGAACATTCACAAATACTTTTGTAGTGGAGTATCTAGATGAGATTCTCATTTATATCAAGAATTGGGCCGAACATTTGCAGAATATTCAACAGGTTCTGCGCACCCTGTGACAACACAAGCTATATGCCAACTTGGAAAAATGATCCTTCGGCATGGACATGGTCCATTACCTGGGCTACATAATTTATCAGCATGGTGTACATATGTATCTAGCCAAGATCCAAGTCATTTGTGACTGTCCAACCCCAACCACACTCATTGAGCTTCAGAGCTTCTTGGGCCTTGCCAATTTCTACCGCAGGTTCATGCTGGAATTCTCCCATATTGCATGGGCCCTTAGCCAAATAACCAGGGGTGGTGGTAAGGAAAAATTTGTGTGGGGTCGGTCCCAACAATAAGAGTTCGATGATTTGAGGCAGCGCTTGTGCTCAGCCCCAGTACTTTCACTACCAGACCTGCAACATACCTTTGAGATCGAGACATATGCTTCATAATATGCGGTGGGCACCATTCTCACTCAGCACAGCCACCCCATGGCCTATCATAGTGAGACACTATAAGATGTTTTTTGTTATTACCCTACTTACGACAAAGAAATGTATTCCATTGTGCAAGCTTGTCGCGAGTGGAGACATTACATTCTTGGGAAGGAGACAATCATCCACACTGATCATAAGCCATAGTTCATGAAGACACAAGGGAAATTGCAGAATGATTGCCATCAAAATTGGTTCACATACTTACACCAATTCCACCTCAACATCAAGTATAAATCATGAAGCACCAATCACGTTGTTGATTGCCTCAACAGAATGTTAGTCATGGCACTCACAATGGTGCTAGACTCCTGCAACCATGAGACCTCTAGATGGCCCCAACTCTATGAGACAGACCCAGACTTCACCAACACATACCAAATGTTGGGTGAAAACGCAGTTGTCGATAATTTCCATCTTCAGTATGGGTTGTTGTGTCGTCTGGGCCATATATTTGTTCCATCAAGTGAGCGAGCGAAGATGATCTGGGAAGCCCACTACAGTCGGGTGGCGGGACACTTCGGTGTCTAAAAGACAATGACGATGCTACAAAAACATTTCTACTGGCTGAAACTTCGACAGGAGGTCAGCAAGTATATCAGGTCCTGTACTGCCTATGCTATTTCCAAACTGACCACTAAGAAACAAGTCCTATACACCCCTCTTCCTACTCCTGAAAGGCCATGGGAATCCATCTCAATGGACTACAAGTCGGGCCTCCCGTCCACCAAGCGGGGAAATGACTGTGTTTTTGTTGTTATTGATCACTTTTCTAAGATAGCGATTCTGGTTGCTTGCAAGAAGAACATCATAGAAAAGGCCATTTCCAAGATCTTCTTTGAATGATTCTGGGTACATTTTGGAATCCCAGAAACCATTTTCTTAGATCGAGACAGTTGATTTCTCAGCACATTCTAGTTGAGCCTCTAGTCACTACTAGACACCAAGCTCACCATATCCACGACCTTCCACCCCTAGACAGATGGCCAAACTGAGGTCGTCAATCGAATGATTGTGCATATCCTTCCCATGTATAATTCAAAGAACCCTCGCACATGGGATGAGAGCCTTCCCTATGTCCAACATAGCTACAACCGAGCCCTGCATATCTCAACAAGCCACAACCCCTTTCAGGTGGGGTTGGGATTTCAACCATTGGGTCCCATAGATGTTCCACTTCCCCTTGCGGTCACCTCGACCAACTCATCTCCTGCTCCAGCTGAAGCTGACAAATCCACCGGGTTCATTGAGCGGATCCAACACATCCGCCAACAGGTTCAGGATATCCTACAAAAGTCCAAGGAAAAATACAATAAACGCCATGATCAACATCGGGTGCCACATAAGTTTCAGGTGGGCAACAAAGTTTGGTTGCACTTGCAGAAAGAAGGCCTTACAGGACCCCATCGGAACATTCCCCCACTCCATTATGGGCCGTAAACCATCACCAAGGCTATGGGGGATAATTCTTTTGAGCTCAACATTCCTCCCTTCCTTGGCCTGCACCCAGTGTTCAACGTGGATCTCCTTCGCCCTTATTTCCCACCATTATTGGACACCTCAGACCTAGAAGAGAAGTTGAAACCAACAGAGCTCAACCCTGACTGCATACAAAAGGCATCCATCAATTATATTTTGTACACACAGATCAAGGGCACTCGACAGAAAATCATCCATCTTTATCAAGTCGTCAAAGCAGGGCAGCTCCTGCACCAAGGCAAGTGGCTCACCCAGGGCCAAATTCAGTAAAAATTTCCTCATCTGATGGGGGAAATCAACGCAATGGATACCATTTCTTACTAAGGAGGGAGGATTGATCTTGGTGGATATCAGTGGCAACCCACCTCTTCCAACTGGCTCAAAACAATTTTCTGACAATTTTGGCAATTTATTATTTTTAGCAGTTTTAACTTCTAGGGCCATTTTGAGGGCCTAAATGAATATTTTTAAGGGTCGAGCTTCTTAATGTTATCCAAAGCCATGATTTATCCCCCAAAATGAATCTCCTCAACGATACCTTTCCAATGGGCTATCATACGCCTAAAACAAAGATCGTATGCGAAAGTTACGACCCCAGGAAGTTGATGTACTAGCTTACCCAAACGGGGCCCATATGACTTTTGGAACTTCATCTGCTAGGGTTAGGTTTTTGGATGTCTAGGGTTTTTGGATTTCTTTTTTATTGTAAAAAGGCCTTCATAGCCTCATTTTAATGATCTTCTTGCAAATGAGCGCAACCATCACAACTCTTCTCAGAGATAAGTCACCACCATTCCAGGAAGCTTGTTTCCGCTGCATTTTACAGTTTCAACTTATTTCCTTATTGAATAGAAAACTAGTTTTACTATATCTCTGTTATTTTTTGTTAAACACCTGTTAATAATATATAGTCATTTTTTTCTTCTCATAAAATCCGGATCACCTCCCTCTCAGAATAGATCTTCAATCATGATCAAGAGATCCACACCAAAATGCTCTCACAAGAAGCTCTCCATCAATACTCCAAAAGATATTCTCACAAAAAGATTTCCATTGATCCACAAAAAAGATTGACTGCAAGAGACCATTTCTATATTATTTATACTTTCATCCTCTAGGTCACTTAACCTATATTTCTTATTTTAGGGTTAACCACTTTCCATAAATAGAAAGTTCTCCATTACTTTTTCATTTAAATATTCCTTCTTTATTTTGTCATATCACTTTATAATTTAAATAATCTTTCTTTATTTTGTCACTTCTCTTTATTATTTAAATAATTCACCTTGACTTTGTTACTTTACTTTATTATTTAAATAATGATTTCTTCTTTTCAAGCACTTTGACTTCCTTGACCTTGCGGGATTAAAGCCAACATGTGAGGGTCCTCCAACTTCGTAAGGCCATAACTCTCAAACCGTGAGGAGTTATATGATGTTCCACATACCATCAAAAATGGTATGACAAGCACTATCCATCTAGGATAGGTTCACCAACAAATTCATTGATATTCATCTCATTATTCCACATACAATCATGGGTCCTCCAACCATTCTTCTAGGATAACTCAATCCACAAAGTGTCTTACCATGAGGGCTTTCACCATAAGGGGACCACTTTGGAGTTCATCCATTTTTGCACCTTATCAATCATGATAAGACAATAATGAGTCATCTATACATTTTTCCAACAATGCATCATATACCAATGAAACCACATCTATCCATCATCATCATGTAATAATGACAACCCATTGATATATATTCATCATATCAATGAAAAATCATTGATCCATATTCATCTATGCATTCTCATCAAGGACAATACTTATTACATTACATCAATCATAAATCAATCAATCCTTTGGCATCAATAAAACAATCAATCACTTGGCATCAATCAATGACATCAATCAATCACACCGTTGGAATGAATGACAACATGATCCAATAATCTCCCCCTTTGGCATTGATGGCAATACCAACATTGATGTCAACACCAATGACCACTTATTGATGTCAACATGTAGATAAGGCATTCTCTATATCTCTCCCCATAATGAATTCTAAACTGTCTCTCCCCATGAATCTCTCCCCATAAATAGACATCAATCACATCAATGTGATTATCTCTCCCCCTTTGACATCAATGGCAAAGGGACATTCTCCTCTTGGGTCTTCTCCCCCTGCTTGAAATTTCCTTAGGGCTTCTCTCCCTGTCTAAGTGCCTTTGATATTTTCCTCTGAATAATCTCTCCCCTTTTGAACAAGGGATATCACTTCGATGTAATGCTGAAGATACATCGAACATACTCCCCCTGTGACCATTTCTCCCTCTGCAATTATGCTTCTGTGCTCTTTCTTCAAATATAGGGATCTTTTCTAGGTATGCATCTGGTAAATATCTCCTCCTAGAATCATGGGAAGAAGAATGACCCCCCCTATGGGTATGTCTCCCCTATCTTCTCTTCAAGATGAATAATGTGCTACCATATAACGATCCTTGCACCTGTTCATGCATCAAACTCATGCCATACCAACCATCATGAGACAAAAGATATGTCAATAAAGAATCATGAGCTAAATATCAACCAAGTACATCCTGTACAAAAATGTGTGCTCATCATGCACAACACCTATGTACATCAACCATGTACATCAACATTATGCAATGTGCCAAAAGATATCCTCCATGGAAGGTATCAATCAAATGCCTCTACCAATATGTCAACAATGTGCATCCACCAATATGCCAACCATGTGCATCTACCAACATGCCAAACAATGTATCATATCACTCATGATATGTCTCCATCATGAACCAAGTGCCAAAATCATTTATCTCAAACAAATACCAATTGTTGTGCTAATCAAGTAGTACCAATGGTGTAGTATCATCAAGCATATGCCATCTATGAGTGTACCAAATATGTATCAATTATAGATCAAGCTATGAATCATCAATGATGTACAACATGAGCACCTCATCAACTCACCAACCACATTTCCCAATGTGTAGCCCATCCATATGCTAAATGCATGCATCAATATTTCCAACAAGTAAGCTTCCAATACATGATCAAGATATATCACATAACCAAGGTGTCTTAACTTCATTGTCATAACCAGGATTGTCCTTCAACAGAAAATGCATCAATCCATACTCATGGGTTAGTGCCATGCACCCAAGATTTTATTTTACATCATCACCTTACATAATCCAATATAGAATCATGAAAAACTGCAATAAACAGTGTCAGAACCTACAATAAACCATGTCGGACCCTGCATAAGAGAGTTATATCATCACATCAAGTTGCAACCCATGTGCATAGCCTTTATCCCTAGGCCTTTTCACATATATGCGGCCTGATGCACAGACAACTCGTGTATGTATGTGACCTATACAAGGTCAACCTGCATATGTATGCAACTGATACCACTGTCACCCATGTATGCCTCAGTAGATGACACTTTTGAACTTCCCTTTAGTTTTTCATTCTATTCTGGCTGCTCTGTCTTCTTCACCCACTTCTGTAGATGTCCCCTCTCCTCAGAACTTGAGCTCTGAGCATGCATCTCCTCAAATATGTCTCCCTTTCTTACTTCATTCCTTCTTCTATCAATTCTATGTGAATTCCTCATCATGGACTTTTTTCTTGTGTTCCAACACTCCTAGGATTTGTGGCCAAATCCATTACAACTGTAGCATCTCATGGAATTACAGTGAACAATAATGTGTCCTACTTGATCACATCTCCAACACCTCATGGTGTTATAAAATCTTCCATTATATCTCCTTTCATAAGATCTACATTCAAAAGCTTTGTGACCATAATCATTACATGAATAACAATGCCCATGAAAAATACTTTCATACCTTTTCTTTGGTGTCCCAAGAATAGCTTCTTGATGTCTTCCTTTCTTTGTTCTTTTGAGATTTTCTTTGCCTTGTGTAGATGGTTTTTTTGCAACACTATCTTCCTTCTTTGATGGACTTACCTCATGCTTCTTTGAGGTGCTTGCTTCAACATGTGTAGCTTCATTTTTGTATCCAAGACCTGATTTATCATATGGTAATCTTTGACTTTCCAAGATCTCATCCAATATTAGTGAGTTATTCAAGAATTTATTTGACTTCTCCACTATCTTTCTAAGATCAACAATTTCAGCTTCTAACTTACAACATGACTCTTCCTTTTCATTTATTTGATTCTTCAATAGTTCCTCTATCGCTTTGGCTTCTTCAATTTGGGTCTTGAGATGAATAATAGTTTCAACACTTTTGCTAATCTCATCATCTACCTTCATATCTTATTTTTCATTCTTTAGTCTTGTGATCTCTTCTTCCTTTTCTTCTAATTTGGTCTTATTTCTCTCTTCTTGTTCTTTGAGCATTCCCTTTAACTTCAATATGTGCGTTTTATTCCTCCTAAGAAACTTCTTAGTGTTATCTAAAAGATAGTTGTAGTGTGTATAATAATGATCACTGCTATATCTATATAAACCCTCTTCAACTTCTTTTGAATTTCTAATATATCTTCTTATATTATTTTCATGGGATAGCTACCATCAAACTTCACACAAACTGTTTCTAGATCTTATTCTTCACTTGAGTAGAAACATTCAACATCATCACATTTTGAATCATTGCAATCAAGAGTCTTTGGAGATTTTTTACCTTCGTTTGAATTACTTTCAAGATCTTCCTTTTTGCCAACATAATCACATGATTCTTTTCTTTCCTTTGTTCTACAATTATCACTTGATTCTTTGTCTTCATTTGAAATGTTTTTAAGTTCACATTTAGAAATAATGCATTCAAGAGTATTTGAATATTCTTTACTTTTAATGATCTTGATGGAGTGGTATTCATCATCTTATTCCTTGTTTTGATATGTTTCGTCTAGCTTTATCCATAGATCCTTGGCGGAAGTGCATTGTCCCATGCTCTCTTTGATAGGGCTTGAGAGTCCACTAAGAATGGTCTTGAGAGCCAATGCAACATTCTTCTTTCCTTCTCTTTGAGATGCAAACTTTGACTTGTTCTTCAAAGGAACTAATCCACCAATGGATTCCTTCCAAACAGTTTCTCCCATTGTCTTCAAATACACTCTCATCTCTATGCTCCAAGTAGAATAGTTTTCCTCATTAAGGATTGGTATTTCATCATTCATTTGTGTGTCTATGGATCTCCTTCAAGCTTGTTAAGGCTTGTAGTAAAGGCCCTCTCTGATACCAATTGTTGGACACACCTACCACACTTAGAGGGGGGGTGAATGAGTTTGGGGATCTTTTTCCTAAAACTTTTCTCTTACACAAAACTCATTAGTTAGCATTCAACATTTTATTCATTACTCATTGCTTTCATTTATAACTAGTTATATGTGAACACATATCAGAAACATATATCAACAATATATCATCAACAAGTCATCACCACAAGGAACACAAAGAACACAAGATGTATGTACAATTTTCTTTTTATTACGGACTATAATCCTTGGGGTTTTTCAGCAACAACTGAATAGAGTACAACTCTACAAGAGCACCAACTATATCATGAAAGACTCAACTTACACACTCAACACCAACTAAGATGAGGTAACAATCCTCAACATATATCAATCTGCAACATGTACACAACCTGTCAGTAGTGCATCCCACGTGTGTACATGCCCTGGCTCACTACAACCCGCGTATGTACGCGACCAGTGTATACAACAACCTGCGTATACCTTCTGAGATATTAGGGTTTATCCTTCAAGATCAACTCAGATCCTCTGCAACCAATTTATCATTCTCTTCTATCTCTTACTATCCAAACTAACCCACAGCCAGGCACAACACATCCAAGCTCTCCAATACCTTACTCATACTCCACAACCAATTAATATGAATGCTAACTCAATCATGTATAAGAAACTAGTATACCAAAGCAATCATATCACAACTGAATCACAAGAGTATTGCTCACTCCATCAACCATCATAAACCACATCACAACAACCATACCAAGAATTCCTTAAGCATTCACAACACAACAAGCTATACTATCCATCAAGACAATAATGCAATCATACTAGTGTCTCAGTGACAGATCTGAGCCCATAGAGTGTAGATCCGGAACCTGATTCAATATTCAACAACTTGACATCAGCTCAACCACAAATCTCCATGATTTTATCCACTGTTTTCTCTCTGTACACTGACAGCCTACACAGACAGCCCGTGTACGCACCAGAAATAAGGTTTTTCTGTAATTCTAAGAATTTCGCCGTCATGATCTCAGACTTGCCGAAACTTCAATGCATCCATGATATCCTCCTGATCTCCTCTCTCTCAGAATAGATTTTCAATCATGCTCAAGAGATCCACACCAAAATTCTCTCATAAGAAGCTCTCCATGAATACTCCAAAATATATTCTCACAAGAAGCTCTCCATTGATCCACAAAAATGATTTATTGCAAGAGACCATTGCTATCTTATTTATACTTTCATCCTCTAGGTCAGTTAACCCATTTCTAGGTCACTTAGTCTATTTTCCTTATTTTAGGGTTAACCACTTTCCATAAATATAAAGTTCTCCATTACTTTTTCATTTAAATATTCCTTCTTGATTTTGTCATCTCACTTTATCATTTAAATAATCTTTCTTGATTTGGTCACTTCTCTTTATTA
>ML795198.1:412588-437186 GCA_009831015.1 Picea engelmannii | reverse complement strand
CTCGCGTCCATAATCACTCCAATTCTGATTATTTATTTTAATTAAATTAACAACATTCTTTATACAATTAAAATAACAAAGTTAGGATATAAGGGAAGAACCTACTCAACTGATAAATTTTACAATTAGCGAACCCGTAGTATGGAGGTAATTGGAAGACGTTTATTTTTTTTTACAATGCATGTTACAACGCCTCTAAATGTATATTATCAGGTTCTTAATTTATTTCCTTTTTTTCTTAAAAGCATTTATGAGAACTCCTGGAGATTAGGTACTTACTTTCAAGGTTAACTGCAGTTACACGAGGAGAACATGCACAATTTGCATCACGTTTTATGTAGTGCACACTAAAACCTCCTCAAAATCTCAAATCGAGTAATAAAACCTCGATAAATATCACTACATGACACACATCAGAAAGGAAGATATGGATACTACAACGGTCGTAAGGTTATATCTTCAGGTCAACATAATTTATTGTTACCTAACTCCTTGGGCTAAAATCACAATTTATCAAATAAAACTTGTTATTACTCTCTTCCTTATCATTCTATAACTATTTAACATAAAGTAAAGTAACAAATGGGCGATAAATGTTAGAACCAACTTGCAGCCGTAATACAAATTTTGGGTAAGGAATAGCAACACGGTTAAGGAATAGATAGTAAAGAGAATGACACTACCACAACACAATCAGGTAAATATTTACTCTTATAGATTGAACAGTCAGGAAGAAGTTAAAGAAATAACGATGTATACACAGGTGAAACACATATTTCTTTTAACATAAAATCCTCTAATAAGTGCCTCTATAAGACACTATAAGACTAATTTATTTTAATAAAAATTCTTCCAGTCTAACAACATTACCGTTGACAAAGAGGAAAAATTTGATTGAATAAATCGATACCAAATCTGACACCATTCTGGTGACAAAACGCTATCGTACAATAGTACCCTAAGATCACTTGGACAAAAATATCAGAACACAACTCTCATGAATAGTGGAAGAAAGAGCACTAAACACACAGATCTAAATCCTTACTTCTGAAATTTCTTAGATTCAACATCTACCCAACGATACACCTTAATACTTAATTTGTATGAATTAAGAGAAATACCTTCAAGAAGCTTAATCAAAGATAACACATTTTTTAAAAAATTGCGCAATCAATCGAATTTATCAGACAATTCTTAGATGAATTAAAATTTAGGGATATACCATGCGTTCGACTTCTAACTAGAGATATACATCATTCTCTTTTAAAATTAAAAAATAAGGTAATTATAAGTCAAGTATCTGATGGAACCAATCTTATTTTACAGCTTTAAAATCCATATAAGCTACAAAAAAGTGTTTTGATTATACAATCCTCGATGCGGATACATCGGTAAAATAACAAATTTCATTTTTTTTTTTAAATTAACTAAAATCAAATAAATATGGGGACCAAAGAAGATATAGTTTGTTGATGCTCTTCAAATATGGATATTTTCACAATGTTCTCCCTTCGTCTTCTAATCTAAGACTTCACCGATGTTAAGGGTACTCTTCTTACCCTTTAGACCCTCGAGCAACAAAGGGGCCACACATAAGAAACCGACAACAATAGCTCCAAGGCTTGCCTCAGAAGGAATATCTTCCACTCTTTTTACAGGCTTGGTATCCCAACTTTCACAAGTAAAACAAAGTCCACAATACTTTTTGCAGCATAACATTACCAAGAATAAGTGTGGTCCTATTCCCTTCTACACCATTTGTTTTATAGAAATATCTCAAATGAAACATGTTCTCATGCACAATTAATTATCTTTTTAATTAATTAAATTAGTATTATTCTCCCACACACTTATCACACTCTCCCCAAGTTGCACAATTAATTATCTTTTTAATTAATTAAATTAGTATTGTTTGCCCACACACTTATCACAGTCTTCCCAAGTTGCACAAGTAATTACCATTTTTTATTTTATTTAAAAAACCAATTTCCCACACATTCCCCAATGTGTTCCTATTTTCACTCTTAGTTGTCCCTTTGTTTGCCAATTTTTCATTTAATGAGTGTCTCCTAATTAGATCTTAGTTAGAGTTACATTAGTAGTCTTCTTCTAGTTAGACTAGTGGTAGGTTGACTCAATATTCTTTTCAAGTGTACTCCTATTCTCTCATATTTTATTTCTTTCTGTTTTAAAAATCCCTTTTATTATTTTTTTTTAAGTAAAAAAGGGTGGTGCCTATTATATTACCATAACCAAAATACAAAACTGTGAATGATGCCAGCTGTCCCGCCTGAGCAGGAAACTGGGACATCTGGGCATCCATGTCCATTTTTCACACAGTGTGCATAGTTAGCAAAATTAACAGAGTTGATGGTGCGACGTCCTGCCCGAAGGAAACTAGGACTTACAATCGCAAGCATGAAACTGGTTCTTCTATCTAGTGCTAAGACAACCTGGTAACTAGCTATCATAAGGCATAAAATATAACAACAACACCAAAACCAGAGTCGAGTTTTAAACATTAAGTAACCTCTGAACCGGGCTGCTTGTCCTAGTCCTCAGAGTGCCTCCATCTCGCTGGGAACGAGTAGGCTCGCACACAAGTCAGACATTGTTTCTTTGACGATGCTCTGGAATGTGCCGCAAAGAACATGTCAAGCCACTGATCCATTCACGCTAGGCGGAAGAGTTGATCGTCCAACTTGTTCCTAATCTCAAAGACAAGATTGAGGTATCCCCAGTCAACTGAAGGTGGCTGCTCCGGGCGGTGGCTGTCCATGAACTCCTCGCTGGTGGCCGCCTCTGCTTCCTGTGTCCTGTGTTGGTGTCATGCTCACCCTGGCTCCTCCGCTTCCTTGGTGGGCTCGGGAGGAGCCTCCTCTTCCACATAATAGGGGGAGTAAGGCTTCTCTGTGGTGGCTGTGGAAGGGTCAAGCACATTGATTGCAGGCTGTCATATGTTGTACGAGCCAAAGCTCGTGCTTGGGTTCCAATTCTCTGGTACCATGAACAGGGTGTGCTCAGGAGGGCTTGGCAGGCCTCCTTTCGGGATGAACTCCTCCACGTATGCCATTGGAGGTGTCCATGGTCTTCTCTTTCGTCTCCTAGCTGCTATCGCCATGGCTTTCTCGAGTTTCTCCTTTCTTTTGCGCCGCGACTCCGCCGCATACTAGGCCGCTCCCCTTCACAGTTTCCCTCTAGCTTGGGGCATGGCGGAATCCCAGTGAAATATCTGAATGTTGTCGTTGTCTGTCAAATTACTCCTAAGGAATGGCGAGGTTGCCGAGTGCGGCCACTGTGCCAGTGAAGCGGGAGAGAGGCTGTCGCAGCTCTGGTTCGCCTGTGAGACGGAGGCCTCCCGGAGCGATTTGTTGCTTGGTCTTACTACTCGGACAATGAGCACTGAAGCCCAAATGATTTCCATAGCCGAAATATTAACCATCGCCATTAAAGTCTGTTGGATAGTGCTCTGGTGAGGGGTACCCTTCCCTTGCGCGAGGGGCCTCATCGTATGAATTCTCATGCGCGGATTCATGCAGGGTTATTGTCCGAGGTGATGTGAGCCGGTGGATGCATTAAAGATGTGTCCCGGCTCGCTCCCGCGTGGCACTATCGTGCCCCGTGTCACCCCATCCGGGGATAAAAATCCCTTTTATTATTTTTATGCACACATGTGCATTTTATCCAATATTTAGATTTTATTCCCCTTTTTCCTACATTTTGATTATTCTCCAATCTTTTAACTTATGTCATAATTCATTTAGTACCTTAATTAAATTTAGACCTAGAATTTCTTTTAGACCTAGGCATAGAATTTTATTGGCATTTATAATTAATAAATTCACTGTTCAATTAATTATTTTAATTCAACAAGGTCTAATCATTTCAAAGTTTTCTAGGCCACCTAGATTTATTGACTCAAGTCTTTAATTATGCGACATGCCCTTCAATACACACCTCTGCGATCCAAGGGTGCCACTCACCTCTTGACTAGTTTTGGAAGTTTTTCCGACCCTTGGATTCAATACTCCACTCAGGAAACCTTGTGAGAGACTAAGAGATTCTAAGGAATAAGGAATCTTTCTTAGTGCGCGCTCCTTATAATTCTTCATGAGAAATTATCTGAGTCCTCCCTCATGACATTGTGAACCTTGTGAACTAAGTAATCGTTAAACTACAGTTCAGACTATGGTGGGAGTGTGAGTAGGCTACGACATGAACGTTGTGACACATCTCCCTCAATGTCTGGTTTATGTGCATGGCCCCTCTACTCCTTATGTGAGTCGGATTATTAAGCATTGTCAAGCTTGCATCCATTGTAATGCAGGAGCATCGCCTAAGACAAGCGAGCCAACACACTGAGAGGAAACAGTTGGACAACGCCAACACACATTTTGAAATTCTTTGGAAATTGTTGCGCCGCTCTTTAATGAAGTCATTCATAAAGAAGCGCACTTGTATTGTAAAAATGGGACCTTGAGCCTTTAAGCTCTCGTCCTTAGTAGATAGGAAAGCATTTAATAGATTTAATGTAGGTAGATAGATTTTTAAGTCTAGATTAGACAGTTTCAGTTTTCGTGAGGGAAACGGGATATAGACACCCTCCTTTGTATATTGTATTAGGATGGAAAGAATTCTAAGGAGAGAGCAACAAAGAAGTGTATGAAGAACCTCCATGTACAAACATTGAATTAATAGAAGAAATTGATTCAATTCCATGGTTGTGTTGTTCTCTGTGTATTGCTGATATTATGTTCATGAATGTTTGCTTCTTGTTATGCATTTGCTTTTATATGTTGTGTATGTGATTTCATGTTTGAAATGAAGTCGGTGAGGACAAGGAGTTAGTTTCAATGGTTTCTCTATCTTGAACCAGAGAATTCCTGCAAGGAGTGCAGTGGAATTTGTCCGCAAGGAGTGCGTGACTACAAGGTTCAGATAGAAATAAATTTTGTTCTAAGCTCTTAGGAGTGCATATTTGGCACCGGAGCTGTGCAAGGCATGCGAAGGCTAGAAGAAGACTCAGAGTTGCGATTCTGAGCGAAAGGGAATTGGGACTGTTGTTGTTGTAGGTGAGCGTGCAGAGTCGAGGAAGCTTCAACACTTAGTCGTGTTTGAAGAGTTGCCGCAAGGAGTGCGGGCAACAAGCCCTCATATAGATTTGTGTAGCAAGGATAAGCTCAGGAGGGATAGTTCCTTCGTGACGCAGCGGAGGAGTTCCAGGAAGTGGCTCGAGGAGAGTCGAGCAGGAGAAAGATATTGATCGAGAGAATTCCTTACTAGGAGGAATTGACGGTTAGTTCTTGAAGGGGGAGATTCACGAATTCCCGCCGACCGTCGGATCTTGGAAAGTCGTGTGGGATTTAACTCTCAGGCGCAGGTGGAGTTCAAGAGCCATCGGGGATTCGGCCTTCAGGGTTTGTGGAGGTAAGAGTCTCACCCTTGTCAAAATCACGAGTAACGATTTCCCGAAGCCGTTGGAGCCGTTGATCACTATAGGGACAGGTGGCACACGATCCCGGATAGTCAGGATTCAGCATTCGGGACTTCCGGGTGTAAAGGAATTGCGACAGGTGAAATCGCGATTACGCAATTCCCAATAGCATGGAGAGAAGAGGTGACATGGCAAGGAGATAGTGCACGTGCCATCGGAGTTCGGGGTTCGGGGATTTGTGGAGTAAGCAAACCGCGACATTGGATGTGCCGATTTCCTGATAGGAATGGAAGCGTTGACTTTTTGACCCATATCGGGGTTTGGGACTCGTGAGGCATAAGGCACGTGAGCATAGAATTCGCGATATCGCGAATTCCAATTTCCCAAATGGTAAGGGAGATCATTGGAAAATACTGTGGGTGAAGAATTCTCGATTGGGAATTAGAGGAGTATTGAAGCTCTTCGGGCCAAAGATTTGAGAAGGTCCTGGTGAGAGCGATCATTCCCCGAGGAGTGGGGAGGGTTGCACCAAGTGGTATCAGAGCGGGGATTTCTTTTCTTTCTAAAGCAGAGAAGAGAAAACATCATGCCTCCAAGGAGAGAGAGGCAGTCACCTGGTCCAAAAGACAGGGATGCGTGAAGAAGAGGTAGGCCGGTAGGAAATCCAGAAATGGAGCACCATATGAGAGATCTCCGAGCAAGACTTGAGGAGATGGAGACTGCACAAAGACGCAGAGTCGGTGCAGGGGATCTTAGTGATTCCGAGGTCGAAGAAGAAGTTGGACATGCTGAAGAGGTCACAGTTGAGGATGCATCGACTGAGCGATTGATCAAAGCCATTTCCAGGATGAGTTCCAAGACCAAAATGGACATTCCAGTTTATGAAGGAAGCCTGGATGCAGAAGAGTTGCTGGACTGGATCCGAGCTCTTGGCACCTACTTCGATTATGAAGATATCGAAGAGGACAAAAAGGTGAGGCATGCTGTCACTAAGTTGAAGGGACATGCAACATTATGGTGGGATGAGCTTCAGGCAGACAGACGTTCCAAGGGAAAACAGAAAATCAAAAGCTGGGACAGGATGATCGCGAAGATGAAGGCGAAATTCATCCCCAGAGATTACCAGATCACACTATTTAGGCAAATGCAGAACCTGAGACAGAAGCTGATGATGGTGAAAGAATACACCGAAGAGTTTTACAAGCTCAACATCAGAGCAGGTCATCGAGAGAGCGATGGTGAGAAAGTTTCCAGGTACCTGAATGGATTGAGGTACGACATTCAGGATGAATTGAGCATGGTAACCATACGAACAGTTGAGAATGCGTACCAGATGGCTCTGAAAGCCGAGGAGAAGCTGAGCTGAAAGCAAGGATAGTGAGGGAGAGGCAGGAGTCATCCCAGAGGAAAGGCAGTTGCCCAAGAGAAATATCAGAAGCCCAAGGAGGAATGGAAGATACCTCAGGGTAAAGTTAAAAGAGGCGGAACCTCACAGAGGTAGCCGTATGTTGAACCAAGAGGACAACAGAATGATCAGCGAGGGGATTATGCTGATGCAAACACTCTTCCTCGTACTAGAGTTAGAGGTAGAGGAAGAGGAGGAGTTATCACATGTTTTACATGTGGAAAGAATGGGCACAAGTCATTTGAGTGTCCAGAGAAAAAGAAGGATGCGGGAGAAACTCACATCACTGAAGCGCAGAGGCGTGATGCTGAGAACGAAGATGAAGACAGCGGGAGGTCGCTTGGAATGCATAAGATCCTTTTGACACCCGAGAAAGAGGTGGAGAGCGCAGTGCAGAGGTCCAGACTGTTCGGAACGGCTTGCACAGCCAAGGACAAGAAATGCAAGGTCATTGTGGACAGCGGAAGCACCGATAATCTCGTTTCGACCGAGATGGTGGAGAAATTGGAGCTGGAGACAACTAAGCACCCGAGTCCATATAAAGTCTCGTGGCTACAAAAAGGACACCAGGTAAGTGTCACAAAATAGTGTTTAGTTGAATTTAAAATTGGGAATTATAATGATCAGATTCTGTGCGATGTTATTCCCATGGATGTCTGTCATGTACTGCTGGGTAGACCATGGCAGTATGACCGAAATGTGATTCATGATGGGAAGATGAACACGTACACTTTAGAGAAGAATGGGAGAACCCATAAGTTTCTTCCGATAAAGGATAAGGAAGTGAAACCGGAAGTAAGAAACACCATACTTCTCATGAGTGGGAAGGAGCTTCTCACGGAGATGGAGAAGAACGAAGATCCACAATTCTTTATGGTCAGGAAACCGAGAATTGTCCTGACTAGCATAAGAGTGGACGACCTACCAGATGAGATTCAGGAACTGCTGGGAGAGTTCGCTGACATCATCGTGGATGAACTACCTCATTCGTTGCCACCGATGAGGAGTGTGAGCCATCACATTGACCTCATACCAGGAGCAAGTTTACCGAATAAAGCTGTGTATAGATTGACACCGCAGGAGAATGAGGAGGTCAAGAACCAAGTCCAGGATTTGATGGACAAAGGATTGGTCAGGGAAAGTCTGAACCCATGTGCTGTTTCGACAGTACTTAGTCCGAAGAAGGATGGAGGCTGGAGAATGTGTACAGACTCTAGAGCGATCAACAAAATCACCATCAGGTACATATTTCCACTGCCGAGAATGGATGATCTGATGGATTTCCTGAGCGGGGCAAATTATTTTTAAAAGATAGATCTGAAGAGAGGATATCACCAGATTCGCATGAGGGAAGGTGATGAATGGAAGACAACATTCAAGACAAACGAAGGTTTGTATGAATGGATGGTCATGCCATTTGGCTTGACAAACGCGCCGAGCACATTCATGAGACTGATGAATGAAGTCCTGAGGGAATTCATCGGGAAGTTTGTAGTCGTATATCTGGATGATATATTGATCTACAGTAAGACCGGAGCTGAACATTTGAAACATTTGGCCATTGTGATGAGAAGACTACAACAGGAGAAGTTGTTGGTCAACATGAAGAAATATTCGTTCATGCAGACAGAGCTCATTTATTTGGGATTTGTTATCTCAGCGAATGAGTTGAAAATGGATCCTGAGAAGGTGGAAGTGATCAAGAATTGGCCATCACCGAGAAATATTTTCGAGGTGAGTTTCCATGGTTTGGCTAGTTTCTACCAAAAGTTCATCAGGAATTTCAGTGGGATTAGCACAGCGATGATGGACACAGTGAAGAAGCGGCACAAGTATTTTCATTGGACAACAGAGGCTGAGAAGAGCTTCAATCTGTTGAAGCGGAAGATCACAGAGCAACCAATTCTGGTGTTGCCTAATTTTCAGAAGACATTCCAGGTGAAATGTGATGCGAGAGGATATGCCATAGGAGCGGTCTTAAGTCAGGATGACAGGCCAGTCGCATATTTCAGCGAGAAACTCGATGACGCAAAGCTGAAATACTCCACATATGATAAAGAATTTTATGCCATCATACAGCCATTAAAGAAGTCGAGGCATTATTTGATCCCGAAATAATTTGTATTGTACAGTGATAATCATGCATTGCAGTTTGTGAGTCAACAGGAGAAGTTGAATCAGAAGAATGAAAAATGGGTAGAATATATGCATAATTTCACATCTGTGATAAAACACATTTCAGGGGCTACTAACAAAGTGGCTGATGCTTTGAGCAGGAAATGTTTATTGCTGCAGGAGTTCCGAATCAAAACATTGGGTTTTGAAAATCTGAAAGACATGTATGCAGGTGATGCGGATTTCGGAGAGGCATATGAGGAAACTGAGAATCCAGTTCTCAGAGATCGGAGCCCATATATAGATTTCATGATCCAGGAAGGATTGTTGTTCAGAGGCAATCAGTTGTGCATTCCGAATTGCTCCATGAGGGAGAATTTGGTGAAGGAAAAACACAACGGAGGATTAGCAGGACACTTTGGTCATGACAAGACATTTGCCAAATTAAACGAATCTTATTTTTGGCCAGGCATGCGAGGATATGTTAAAAGATTTGTTGACAGGTGCAGGATTTGTCAGCATTCTAAAGGCAGAAAGTAGAACGCGGGTTTTTATCAGCCATTGCCCATACCCGAGAGGCCATGGGAAGCAATTAGCATGGATTTTGTATTAGGTTTGCCAAGGACGCAGAGAGGTGTTGATTCCATCTTTGTGGTGGTGGACAGGTTTTCGAAGATGGCGCATTTTATTCCATTCCAGAAGACCAACGATGCAACGCACATTGCAAACTTGTTTTTCAAAGAGGTTGTTAGACTTCATGGATTGTCGAGAAGCATTGTCTCGGACAGGGATACCAAATTCATAGGCCATTTTTGGAGGAATCTATGGAAAAATATAGGGACTAATTTGTCATTTAGTTCGGCTTACCATCCGCAGACAGACGGACAGACCGAGGTGGTCAACAGAAGTCTTGGAGACTTGCTGAGGAGCCTGGTGACAAAACACCATGGTAGCTGGGACAAAATATTGCCACAGGCAGAGTTTGCATACAATGATTCAGTGAATCGGAGTACAGGCAAGAGTCCATTTCAGATTGTGTATGGGGCACAACTTAGAGGAGTTTCTGAATTGCGAGATTCTGAGCAGACTGCGACTAGCAGTGCTAGTGCAGAAAAATTCGCTGAGGCGATGCAGGAACTTCACAGTCAGGTGAAGCAAAGATTGATTTATTCAAATCAAGAGTATAAGCGCAGAGCAGATCAACATCGGAGACAAATTCAATTTGAAGTTGGGGATCTTGTTCTGGCACACCTAAGGAAGGAAAGGTTCCCAAGGGGAACATATAACAAATTGAAGATGAAGAAAATTGGACCATGTAGAGTCTTGAAGAAATTTGGCGAAAACGCTTATGAGATTGAGTTGTCGGATGGCATCAGAATATCTCCGATATTCAACGTTTCGGATTTATACCCATACAAGGCTGGAGAAGTAGAGAATGGAACTGAAGAACCAGTAATCTAGTGGTAGAAGCAATTACCAGTTGCAGAGAAGCCGCATATGGAGTACATACTGGATAAGCGAGCAGGTAAGAAAACCAGACGAAAGAAGTACTTTGAATATCTGGTGAAGTGGAAGAACCACCCAGTGGAAGATGCCAGCTGGGAGACAGAAGAAGTTATCCAAAAGCATGGATAGACCGTGCAGGAGCTCATGGACAATAGCCCATGAAAATTTTCGAGCCGAGGAGTATGATGCAGGAGCATCGCCCAAGACAAGCGAGCCAGCACACTGAGAGGAAACAACTGGACAACGCCAGCACACATTTTGAAATTATTTGGAAATTGTTGCGCCACTCTTTAATGAAGTCATTCATAAAGAAGCACACTTGTATTGTAAAAAGGGGACCTTGAACCTTTAAACTCTCGTCCTTAGTAGATAGGAAGGCATTTAATAGATTTAATGTAGGTAGATAGATTTTTAATTCTAGATTAGTTTCAGTTTTCGTGAGGGAAACGGGATATAGACACCCTCCTTTGTATATTGTATTAGGATGGAAAGAATTATGAGGAGAGAGCAACAGAGAAGTGTATGAAGAACCTCCATGTACAAACATTGAATTAATAGAAGAACTTTGATTCAATTCCATGGTTGTGTTGTTCTCTGTGTATTGTTGATATTATGTTCATGAATGTTTGCTTCTTGTTATGCATTTGCTTTTATATGTTGTGTATGTGATTTCATGATTGAAATGAAGTCGGTGAGGACAAGGAGTTAGTTTCAATTGTTTCTCTATCTTGAAATAGAGAATTCCTGCAAGGAGTGCAGTGGAATTTGTCTGCAAGGAGTGCGTCACTGCAGGGTTCAGATAGAAATAACTTTTGTTCTAAGCTCTTAGGAGTGCAGATTTGGCACCGGAGCCATGCAAGGCGTGCGCAGGCTAGAAGAAGACTCAGAGTTGCGATTCTGAGCGAAAGGGAATTGGGACTGTTGTTGTTGCAGGTGAGCGTGCAGAGTCAAGGAAGCTTCAACACTTAGTTGTGTTCGAAGAGTTGCCGCAAGGAGTGCGGGAAACAAGTCCTCATATAGATTTGTGTAGCGAGGATAAGCTCAGGAGGGATAGTTCCTTCGTGACGCAGCGGAGGAGTGCCAAGAAGCGTCTCGAGGAGAGTCGAGCAGGAGAAAGATATTGATCGAGAGAATTCCTTACCAGGAGGAATTGACGGCTAGGTCTTGAAGGGGGAGATTCACGAATTCCTGCCGACCGTCGGATCTTGGAAAGTCATGTGGGATTTAACTCTCGGGCGTAGGTGGAGTTCAAGAGCCATCGGGGATTCGGCCTTCGGGGTTTGTGGAGGTAAGAGTCTCACCCTTGTCGAAATCGCGAGTAGCGATTTCCCGAAGCCGTTGGAGCCGTTGATCACTATAGGGACAGGTGGCACATGATCCCGGAGAGTCGGGATTCGGCATTCGAGACTTCCGGGTGTAAAGGAATTGCGACGGGTGAAATCGTGATCACGCGATTCCCGATAGCATGGAGAGTAGAGGTGACGTGGCAAGGCGATAGTGCACGTGCCATCGGAGTTCGGGGTTCAGGGATTTGTGGAGTAAGTGAACCGCGACATTGCATGTGCCGATTTCCCGATAGGGAAATCCCTGACAGGAATGGAAGCGTTGACTTTTTGACCCATATCGGGGTTCGGGACTCGTGAGGCATAAGGCACGCGAGCATAGAATTCGCGATATCACGAATTCCGATTTCCCGACTGGTAAGGGAGATCATTAGAGAATACTGTGGGTGAAGAATTCTCGACGGGGAATTAGAGGAGTATTGAAGCTCTTTGGGCCAAAATTTGAGAAGGTCCTGGTGAGAGTGATCGTTCCCCGGGGAGTGGGGAGGGTTGCACCACATTGATAAAACCCATGTCAATAATCCATATACATAAATCATACTGTAATCAATCATATGCCACAAGTGTGTAAATGAAATACTCAATCAAAATACAATTCACTCCGTGACTCAATCTGGAGTCCAAGGAAGTCCATTGATTTCATCAACATCCATAATAGTACATGTGTCATGCACACATAGGAAAACTATTCAATATCATAATCCAATATATATACATCAAATAATATTAAGTCATAACACATCATCATCATCATCATCATGTATAATCCATATTTGAAATGAAATCACAATGTTCCATAACCAGATCACTTGCACGCAAGTTCTCTCAAATAATAAGTCAATAAAAGTGTGCTCAGTAGAGAAGGATGTTACATGGAGGTTTCCCCCTCGAAGAGGCAAGTGAACATTGTTATCATTAATCAAGGTGCTCTTTCTGGTGTTATTATAGTATTACTCTAGTATTGGTTTGGTTAAATCATTATTGTTTTGTCATTTCTAACTAAAATATTTATGTTCTGCATAATATTTTATATCTCGAATACTACATCCATAATCTAGTAAGAATATAAACTTCACTTTTCCAAGAAATTACACACTTAATCATATAGCTAAAGGTTGAAAACTATGGAAATTTTACCTATAGGACTTGATCACGCCTATATTTGCGGAAATAAGTGACCAAGTGGATATGGCCATGAATTCATGCACAAAAACGGGTGAGTGAATGCTTTGGATACACCTTTTACAAAGCTAGGACATGGTAAGTTGCAACTATTTCCAAGTGCAGTTGTGAGAAAAAGGGAAAACAAGGAAAAGGGAGAAAATTACCACACAAAAATCAAGGGAGCAATCTTGGATGCATATAGGATTTAATTGCACACACTATAGGTTTTGCATCAATGTTCTAGTATGAAAATAAGAAATAAAAATTACCCAAAAACTAAGGAAATACATATATGTTTTGTCCCTAGTGGAGTCACCAATTTTGTTATAGGGAAAACTACCTAAAGGCTAAGCAATCAAACCCGCACTAAATGGGTGATTCTAATTGATTGATAGAGGTTGGATAGATAATGCATTTATTTCTCCTAAGAATAACATGAATATACAAATTAAATAAGAAAGGTATAAGGGAAAAACTCGATTTTGAATGGTTTTCCAAAGTATCTAATGACTTCCACTTGATCTCACTCTAGCTCCACTACTTCATTGAATAACCTACACATTCATCCAACAAGAAACACTTTCCTCTTTGATCATCAAACAATAAATATAACTTGCAAAATGAAAGTCTTAATATAATAACTCAAGCTAATTAGAGAAACAAAAAACTTCATTAAAGATGCAATAAGATCCATAAACAAAGATGTGTGTGTGTGTATTTGGTGGGAGAAGATATATATATATATATATATATATATATTAAAAGAGTGTTACAACACAAATAATTACCTTGAGATTTGTAACGACCTCCTCGTTATGACAACAACTCTGATAACAGGTGCAATTTTTTTATTTTTTTTAAATGTGTGTGCGCGCGTGTAGAAAGGGAACAGACACACGTGACTCTACGTCACCACCTGACGACTAACGAGATGCAACCACGATGATAACAACAAGAAGACAAGATGCACAACAAGAGCTTCAAGCAATGAACGACCCAAGACATAAGGCACACTACAGGTAACTGCAACAATAAACAACCAAGGACATAAGGCGCACAACTCAAACATTTAACGACATACTGGGTAATGCACAATACGAACACAGAGGGAAGGATCCCTAGTAGTAGATCTTACTATTCCTTCACAGGAAAGCAGAGCGTTGAATCTTATTTCTCTGCTCCGGAGAGAGAGAAGGTTAGATAGGCTCCTGGTCGACTACTCAGGCAGAAACTAGTAATCTCCGTCAGGTGTGTCGCAAGAGTGGAAACCCTGCCTTTAAAGGGCCCGAGACTCTTGATACGGAATTGGATTCCTTCGCGAAAATAAACACCACACAGACTTCTATACTAAGGCTACATGGAGGTGTCTACGTCCCACCCGACACAAGCAGTCCAATCAACAAATTATTACAACCCCGTGCAACAATAGAAATGGGCAACCACGTCTTCTACGGAAGGCGCAAGACAGGACTCAGACAACGACCACTAAAATGGTGACAAGGCAATGTCTATGACTCAACCGTGATTGATTATTAGCCAATTTCCCAATTAATTATATTAACCGCGAGTACATTAGCATAAGGTTAATCTAATTAAATTTTGCCCTTAGTTTAAGGGCCTTCCCCTTTGTGTTGAAATTATAAGGGAATTAAAAGTCCTTCCGATGTCATTTACCTTTATACTACAACCACATGGTAACAAATAATAATGACCTTACACTCTTATGTTCTCAAGGCTACATGCATTTTTCAAGGCGAGGATATTACATTTGTCGGGTTCAACGATAAACTACCATGACTTGACATTACAAATGACATTGCAATTACATAACAATCACCTTATATCTGGTACATTTCCCATATGATAAAAACACAATAACACTACCCTAGAACAATAAAAACTTCACATTTTACATCAATATCCTTGCAACGAAATAACCATAAAATTAGCCGCGCTATTATTGTACCAAATGTTGAACCCACTACATTTACCTTACCTTTAATGTTAGCACCGACATAAGCAAATCCCCACATTACCTTAACATTACCTTAACCATCAATTCCATATAATTACATTCCATTTTAAATAATTCAACAATTACTTTAACAATTATCACCTTATCAACCATAACCTTCTAACAAGTATTTCCATTAAACCCATATTACTTTAACAAATATTACTTTAACAATCATCACATAAATACTTCAACTGTACTTTAACAATTAGGTTACCTCACTTCCACATCCTATTACATCAATTCTATTGCTTGTTTTAACATTAACTAACACACTCCTAACTTAAGTAGCTGGCTATATCAAATACTAACTAAATAAGCGATCTGTTGTTAATGAATGTTGACTGAAATAGGGTAGGTTTCCCTTATAAAATAAAGTAGATTGTTGTATTTAAAGAATAACCACAAGTAGTAAGCTGCATGAATGCTAACTAGAAGGTGGATGCTTGATTAATTAAAGCAGAGTGTTGTCATTAAATACTTAAGGTCTATACTGGCCATAACTTACAATAAAGGTCTATAATGTTTTTTTTTCTTTTTCTTTTCCCATAATTTACAGATTCGCTTAAGTGGAATGGTAGTTTGCTGAACAATAGAATTCTAGTAAAAGGTAAAACAATTAGGAAGAAAATACTTTTACCCAACCGAATCAGGTCTAGATTTTATATCATAAATTTTCCTCTGCCTAAATAAAGGGTGGTTTACTATCTTTAGGATTGCCTTCAATTGCTAAGATGATTTAGTTAGAACCAAAGGAAATTACAATCCTCAGTTTCTGAATAATTGCCATCTCAGTTTCTGAATAATTGTTTGACATGAGATCAGGCTATAATTTTATGTGGAGTATTAGAGGTATGGACTGCTCGTCATGTCTACTTATTAGTGTGAATTTTAATCATGTGTTTAGTGTTGTTTCGAGGAAAATAAGAAAAAACTGAACCTCTCGAGACTCTGAGAACACCCTTTCGTTTATCTGTGTGAGTCTCGATTCCATTGTCGACAAAGGAATAAGAGAGGATTCCAGTTATAAAAATAAAAAATTGTTTGATTGGACAAAGAATAAGAGAGGATTTCAGTTCAGTTATAAGAAAAATAATAAGAGGATTTCATTTATATAAAAAAAATACTGTTTCATTTTATAAAAGAAAAAATACCAAAATAATGAATGAATTGAAGGGTTTAATGGGTTCATCCGAAAGTAATTCCATCTATTTATTACTCCATGTGGAAGGGAGGAATATAGTATTTCATTTATGGTAATTCTAACAGCCAAAATTTATCTCTCATAACAATTACCAAACGAAATTTTCCCCGGCAGTATAAGCACGCCCAAGAAAATAAAGACACCCTGTAACTTAATCTATAGCCACAGGGGTCTAGACGCCCCCAAGCACAAAAGAATGCCCACTGAAACAAAAGGGGTGCACTGTAAATAATAAAAACGAACTGTAATGAAATCGACACACATTAAATAAGGACACCCTGTAAATAAAACACCCACTAAAATAGAAACTTACTGTCATACCTAGATGCCCACAGGGAATAAAGAGAAACCCCCACAGTCAATGAATTCACCCCAGAGAAATAAAAATGCCCACCAAGAAATATTTCGCCCCCAGAGTAAAAATAAAAATGCCCAAAGTCAAGAATTCAAATGCCCAAAAAAACTCAATGCCCAGGGACTCGAATACATAACCACAAATCCAAAACAGATTACCCGAAACCCTAAAACTGAACTAAATGTAAAAACGAAATAACCATACCCAAAACAATTACCAGAAACCCTACGACTGTACCAAATAGAAAAAAACGAACAACCATAAATCCAAAACAATTTACGAGGAACCCTAACTGTTCCAGATATAAGGACGAAATAACCAATTGCAGTTTACATGGACAACTTCGAAGAAATTTCCAGAATTGATTGCCAACACTGATCTACAGAAAATACCCCTATTTTTTTTTTTGCAGAGTTTAAGGAACGAGGAAATGACATTTTACTACAGTACAATCACAAACTCAGTAGTAAATAACTAAGCATTCTACTCTACTAAAAACATGAACATATTGTTTCCTTGTTGCTTGCCGTAATGACTCCTGTGCTCCGTGCCGCTCCTGCTTGCCGACCGCAGAGACTACACCGGTACCTCCCAGCCAACACTAGGGGTACTCTGCTTTCCCCTTAGCCCCCCGAGCCGCAAAGGGGCCACACACAGTCCAGACAGTAAGCTAGCTTCCCAGCTCGCCTCCAAGGCTGAGCTACCACTCAATCAGCTAAGAAAATCTCCAACTCCCCACAAGCAATTAGTCACGTTGCAATTTTGGCAGCATAACAATACCTCATAGCAGATCCCCTTCTTTCCCCCCATCCCTTTTCTTTTTCCTCTTTTTCACCTAAATCACATTTTTGTTTGAAGTTTTTAATCTAAAACCCTAAATCATATTTCTTTTAAGTTTTCCCCCCTTTATTTTTTATTTTTATTTTTAAAAACTCAAAGAGGTAAATGCGCTAAGCATCTTTTCATTATATTTTTAAATTCGAATATATATATATGTATATTTTTTTTCTTTTAAACTCCCATTAGTTAACTAATTAAATTCTTCTTTTCAAATTTACAACCACCTATTTGAATTAATTTCTTAATCTCTTTATTTTACCCTACCCACTTTATGAAGACTCACATTAGCTTAAGTGGGTTTTTGTTTTTTGTTTAATTTTATTATTAGCACCTATATTGTTAGTGCTAGGTAGTAGGAAATGAAATTCTAATGTTATTTGAATGGCAAATCTATTGTGAGCTAGACTATAATGGCATTGTTATTAGGAGATGGTTAAGTTTTGATTATTATGTTAGGGCGAAGTAGTACCTTCACTAAAAAGATAAATTATCAAGCTTATTACTGGGAATGAGGAATGGCCTTATGTATGCAATTAAGGAAGGAATTACTTTATGAATTCAATTAAAGGAGGAATTGTTTTATGTATTTAATTAAGGAAAGAAACTCCTTGGATTAGGTGGAGGTTGCAAATAATAGGGGTAATGAATATTTAATGTATAGTCTTGAATTATGTTTTTTTTTTTTTTTTTGACAAAGGGCTCAAATTCTGAACTGGCGACGCCTGGTTAGGGGAATTGTTTAAGGATTTATTCAGGTGTTGATGTCTTAGGGATATTTAGGCTGACTCCTTCATCCACGTTATTGCGACATGCCCTTCAGGATGCACCACGTGCTCCAAGGGTGCCACTCGCCTCTTGAGTTTCTTTTGTGTGACGTGCCCTTCAGGATGCACCACGTGCTCCAAGGGTGCCACTCGCTAATTGGACTGATTGGTAGACATCTATAACCCCTGGAGTCAACACTCCGCCAGGTGAACTTGTGGGAGACTAAGGATTCTAAGGAATAAGGCCCCCTCCTTATTGCATGCCCCTTAGAATCATCGTGAGCGACTGTCGCAGTCTGCCTCATGACATCGTGGATCCTCTCAAACTAGGTAATCGTTAACCTACAGTTCGAGCCACGACGGGAGTGCTAGTAGGCGGTGGCAGGGCTGTTGTCCACCCCTCTCCCTCAACCTCTCTGGAACTCGTGTGTGGCCCCTTTACTCCATATGTGAGTCTAGTCGGAAAGCTATCGTCAGCCTGCATCATCAACAATCATGTCAGAAATGTCAACATCACATCATCGAATCAAAATAAAATATCACAGTAATTACATCAACCCAAAGGCACACTCCCTGACTCAATCCAGAGTCCAAGGGGTTCCACCGATGCCTCTGCATCCTCCAGGTCAAAAACCCTGCACACTCAATAAAACTGAGTCAATATCACCTGTCTACATCAAATAGTAACACATCATGTCGTCTGTCAATCGCATCATAATCAAGTATAAGTGGTCTAACATAATAAAAGTCCATATCACTTGCGAGCAAGTGTCCTAAAATAATAAGTTTTCTCAGTGCGCCAGAGCGGGATGTTACAAGATTCACTATTGTGCTCTTGGATCCAAGACCCAAAGTCCTCCTCCTTAGTAACATGTCCACCTCTATTGAACTAGCATGATTCGAGAATTGTATCACATTTAGATATCCAAGTGAATGGATGGTATACTCTCACCTAATCTATGATCACACTAATGTTAATGCCCAACACTAAAAAAAGGTAGAAAACTCATGACCAATAATTCTCACAACAATTCAGTATCATAAGGACGCTTGCAAATAGACTCCTCCCCATTAGATTTGTTTCTCTTAATTATATATTATTAAGGAGAGAATAAATGGATGCATAGAATGCATGTCATGCACTTATGATTCATGCACAACAACATGTAAGATTTTGGATTTTTCCAACTCCGATATTTTCTACTTTCCTTGTGTATTTTTATTTTCTGAAGCTTTAAGGTATGGCCGTGGTTTTTGCATGGGAAAAAAACAACTGACCATGTCTGATCTATGGGAAATCCATGGCCAACCACTCTTTTATTAAGAAAAAATGTGTCCTTCATGTCATTTTGACAATTAAGTCTTTTGTGAGAAAATTCATATTGATCTAGTAGTGTACTTTGGTTCATTACATCTATCTTAGACTATGGTTCAAAATAGAGGTGTAACACACCTACAACTGCTAATTTACCTCATCATGATCGTCATCATTATCTGTCACCTAAATTTACTAATTTACCTCATTTTGATCATCATCATAATTGAACACCCACAATTATTAATTTTCCTCGTTCTTATCATCATCGGTACCCAAAAAATCCAGACTCTTATTTTGGTTTAGTCCCCTTTTCCATGGCAGGATAAAATTGAACATGATCAGTAGTTTTTAGATGTCTTAAAAGTTGACATAGTTGGCATTGAAATGTTGTGTTCTCATAATTGAAGTCCTAAGTATATTTAATGTTTTTACAATTGAGGATCATTTTTTCCAGAAAACCCTTACTAACAAATGTCTCAACATACATTTGAGTGTATTTACACAATCTCATTATAGCTATATCAAGATTAAATATTATATAAGTGTCTAAAGAATTATGAATATCCTCAAAAAATAATAAATACCAAAAATGCAATCGAAAATTAGGAGGTCAAACCAAACTAACATTTTAGTAATTGACATAGAGTTAGGATCACATTTTGGTAACCAAGTAGTTATAAAAAGTCCCACTCTTCTTTAAAACTAGGGGCCATGATTAAACATAGTCTATTAAACATCATAATCATAGATTTGAACAATAAAAAAACTTTTGGAGCAAAGAGAGGTCCCACACTTTTTCGTCCAAGTTGAGTGGATCGATTAATACAAACATGATGTAGAAGGCCAATATCCATTAAATCTATGAATAGCCACACATTTTTCATAAATTGAATGTATATGGGTCACCTCCATTACTGATATGTCCATCAATAGCACTTCATCAACATACTCCACTATATAGGGATTAGGAATAGGAGACTTCAAAGAAATTGGAATTGTAGATTTATTTTTTATTGTGCATCCCTAAAAGATACAGGTTTTGAAGTTGAAGTGACGTAACCCCTCTCACTCCTCTGAGAATGGTCACTACCACCAGGACCTTCTTCTTCTCTGGCCCGAAGAGTCGAAGACTCTTCCAACTCCTCTCGGGAGTTCTCACTACCCACAGTAATTCCTTCTCTGATCTCCCCTTCGCTTATCGGGAAATCGGGTTTTGCGGTATCGTGAACCTGTGTGCACGTTCTCGTGCAACTCCAAACTCTGAACCACGATGGGTCAACAGTCAACGTTTTTCGTATATCGGATATTTCCCTATCGGGAAATCGACAATTATGATGTTGTGATTCACTACCTTTGCCAGTCCCCGAATCCCGAACTCCGACGTGCACTTGCGCTACCTCCTCGCCACGTCACCTCCTCTCTCCACTCTATCGAGAATCGCGGGATCGCGATTTCTCCGTTCCCAATTCCTTTGCAATAGAAAGTCTGGAATGTCGAACCCCGATCTCTCGAGATCTCACGCCACCTGTCCCGTGGAATCAACGGTTTCGATTAATTCGAGGAATCGCTACTCGTGATTTCAACGGGTATGAAAAATCTTACCTCCACAAATGCCGAAGCCCGAATTCCGATGGACTTTGGTTCCTCCTGCGCCAAGGGCTAAACCCCTTTCAACTTCACTGAGATCTGACGGTCAGTGGGATCTCGTGATTCTCCTCTACGAATCCTGTCCCTTGACTCTCTCCCTTGGAGATTTCTTCTGCTTCAAAGCTTCTCCCAGTTCAAACCCCACCTGGGTCTGTTCCCACTGTGTTCACGAAAGGAATTATCCCTCCTGAACTTGTCAACTCTGGCTCCCTCAGAGACTCTGCACCTACTGCTCACGCTCAAACTTCAACAACTCTCGAAGTGTTGAGTTCTTCCAGACTCTGTGCACTCTCTGCAACAGTAGTCTCTGCCTTCCTTTGCTCAAACTAGCGGCTGAAAACTTCATGTTTGACCTGCACTTCTTATGCACGGCTCGAACAACCCAATTCAACTTCTGGGTAGATGAGAATAAGAGTTTATCTGTTGAGCCTCATCAACGCACTCTATGCGGATGAGTTCGACTGCACTCTATGCAGGAATCTCCCGGCTCAAACAGAGAAACAATTGAAACTCATTCTCCTCTTTCACACAGATTTCTAATCAACTATGAAATCACATACACAGCATATCAAAGCAAATGCATGACAGGAAACAAACATACATGAGCATAATATCAACACAGAGAAACGACACAAACCATATAGCTGAATTAAAGACTCTCTCCTATTAATTCAATCTGTACATGGGTGTTCTTTACAGGTTCTCTTCTCTTCTCCTATTTCTCAATGCTCTCCATCCTAATACAATGTACAAAGGAGGGTGCCTATATTCCGTTTTCCCTCTCGAATTCTATAACTATCAATTCTACAATTAAGTCCTATCTAACAACATTAAATCTAATAAATGCCTTCTCATCTACTAAGGACGAGAGATTAAAGGCTCAAGGTCCGTTTACAATACAAGTGCGCTTCTTCAAATCAATACATTAATGTCTTGCGCAATCGTTTCAAGGTGTTTCAAAATTTGGTGTTGCGCTGTCCAACTGTCTTTCCTGCTCCACGCGCTGGCTCGCTTGATGTCTTGTGGATGCTCCTGCATCATACTCCTCGGCTTGAAAATATTCATGGGCTCCTGTCCATGAGCTCCTGCACAGTCTGTCCATGCTTTTGTATTGCTGCTTCAGTCTCCCAGCTGGCATCCTCCACTGGGTGATTCTTCCACTTCAGCAGGTATTCAAAATACTGCTTTCGCCTGGTCTTCTTGCCCAGTTGCTTGTCCAGTATGCAATCTATCTGTGGTTTTTCTACTACTGGTAATTGCTTATGCCACTGGATCACTGGTGCTTCAGTTCCAGCCTCTGCTTCTCCATTCCTGTATGGGTATAAATCCGAAACGTTAAAAATTGGGGATATCTCGATGCCCTCTGGCAACTCAATTTCATATGCATTCTCCCCGAATTTCTTCAGGACTCTGCACTGCCCAATTTTCTTCATCTTGAGCTTGTTATATGTTCCCCTTGGGAACCTTTCCTTCCTCAAATGTGCTAGAACCATGTCCCCAACTTCAAACTGAAGTTGTCTCTTCTGTTGATCGGCTCTGCGCTTATACTCCTGATTTGATTTCTGCAGTCACTGCTTCACCTGCGTGTGAAGTTCCTGCATCGCTTCAGCGAACTCTTCAGCGCTCGCACTGCTAGTTTCATCCTATCCTGAATCCCTTAGCTCAGAAACTCCCCTTGGATGTGTCCCATACAAAATATGGAATGGACTTTTTCCTGTACTCCGATTCACCGAATCATTATATGCAAATTCTGCCTGTGGTAATATCTGGTCCCATCTGCTATGGTGCTCTGTCACTAAGCTTCTCAGCAAATCCCCCAGACTTCTATTGACCACCTCGGTCTGCCCATCTGTCTGCGGATGGTAAGATGAGCTAAATGCTAAATTAGTTCCTAGCTTCTTCCATAGTGTCCTCCAAAAATGACCTATGAATTTTGTATCCCGATCCGAGACTATGCTTCTCGGAAATCCATGCAATCTAACGATTTCTTTGAAAAACAAATTTGCGATGTGTGTCGCATCGCTGGTCTTCTGATACGGTATGAAATGTGCCATCTTCAAAAACCTGTCTACCACCACAAAGATGGAATCAACCCCTCTTTGCGTCCTCGGCAAACCCAAAACAAAATCCATACTGATCACCTCCCATGGCCTCTCAGGTATGGGCAATGGATGATAAAAACCCGTATTCTGCTTTCGGCCCTTCGAATGTTGACATATCTGACACCTGTCAAAAAACTTCTTAACATCAGTGTGCATCCCCGGCCAATAATATGATTCGCTCAGCTTGTCGAATGTCTTATCATGTCCAAAGTGACCTGCTAAACCTCCGCTGTGTTTTTCCTTCACCAAATTCTCCCTCATGGAGCAATTCAGAATACATAGTTGATTGCCCCTAAACAACAATCCTTCCTGGATCATGTTATGACCCTAAAATGCACCATACAGGTTTACTCGGCATCAGGCCAACTCATGCCTCTTCCTAGCCAAATCCATGCTGAACAAATCCTCAAAAAACCTTCTAAAAAAAGCAACCTGCGCCCTAACTTCTCACTGGGCGCGGGCAACCGCTTGCTGTCCTTTTACTGCACGCGGGCATCCGCGGGCTAGCCCAAAACAGCCCGCGGGTACCTAACAAAGAAAAAAATCAGGAAAGTTTCCGCCTGGACACGAGGCTTTTTGTCAGTTAACTGGAACTCCAAGCCATGCATGGCCGAGAGTTCGCCAAAAACCCTAGCTCCTTCTAGCCTATAAAAGGAGGGGTAGGGGTACTATTCAAAGGGGGAAAAATCATAGCAAAGAAACTCTGCCAAATTGCCAAGCCAGTTTTGTCCCAACCCTTTAGCTTTGCCTCAAGCTTTAGGAGAAACTCAAGAAGCAGCAGTTGGAGGACAAAAGGAAGAGGAAGAGCCCAAGATTAGGATCGTGGAACGGTGACCGGCCTCAGAAATCATTGTAAGTTGATTCATATTGAAGCTAATGAAAAAGATACTTTTCCCATCCCGAACACATGAATCTCATCTATGTTATTTGATTTGTGTTTTATCTCTAACCCCATAATAGATCAGTAGCATGCATGCATAGTATTGTTTTGATTGCAGGAAGCTTTGTGGAAGGAGCAGCAGTAGCAAAAGGACAAGAAGCTCAACGAAGGATCTACTTCAGCCGTCGGAAAAAGGTTGGTTTATTCTTCTCTTATGTGCATGTGAAAAAGGGGGTTTCAGATTCGGGTAGAAGGTTAAAAGTTGAGTATTGAGGGTCATGATCTGCGTATAAGCTTAGAGCCCTAGATTATTAGTCCGTAGGGTAGAATACCCCACAACAGAATTGGCGACTCCACTGGGGAAATTTTACTCTTAGGGTTTCCGGGTTTGGTGAAAGATTTTTTTTGGTAGTTCAAAAGAATTAATTTTCAGTTTCTTTGCTTATTTTTGTTTTCTGTTAGTCGGAAGCTAGCAGAGAGCCTGGTGATCAAATACCAGTTCTCTTT
>ML795198.1:385235-397189 GCA_009831015.1 Picea engelmannii | reverse complement strand
AAGTACAGCCATCAGGCCAAGACAGCTTCTGAGAGATGGATACTTCCTATGTATATCTTTCTGATTTCGAGATGTAGCTCCGCTGTGTATTGTTCGCGGCTACTCTTATATAGTTATTTGACATGGATCTACAGTGTATTTGAATGGTAGCCATGCGTTCTGTTTTATCCCGAGCATGGTTATGCCCGCCTCGGTGAGACATTTGATATTTTTTGCAGATGGCACTTCCCGATTCCTGATTCTTGGGCTCACTTATTCAGCGTATCAGTACAGATTGGTAAAGAATTGGTAATGTATTTCGGCCATCAGATGCTCTTCTGACCTCACACATTAGGGGGCATCTGTTATGACCCTAAAATGCACCATACAGGTTTACCCAGCATCAGGCCAACTCATGCCTCTTCCTAGCCAAAGCCATGCTGAACAAATCCTCAAAAAACCTTCTAAAACAAGCAACCCGTGCCCTAAATTCTCACTGGGCGCGGGCAACCGCTTTCTGTCCTTTTACTGCACGCGGGCATCTGCGAGCTAGCCCAAAACAGCCCGCGGGTACCTAACAAAGCAAAAAATCAGGAAAGTTTCCGCCGGGACACGAGGCTTTTTGTCAGTTAACTGGAACTCCAAGCCATGCATGGCCGAGAGTTTGCCAAAAACCCTAGCTCCTTCTAGCCTATAAAAGGAGGGGTAGGGGTACTATTCAAAGGGGGAAAAATCATAGCAAAGAAACTCTGCCAAATTGCCAAGCCAGTTTTGTCCCAACCCTTTAGCTTTGCCTCAAGCTTTAGGAGAAACTCAAGAAGCAGCAGTTGGAGGACAAAAGGAAGAGGAAGAGCCCAGGATTAGGATCGTGGAATGGTGACCGGCCTCAGAAATCATTGTAAGTTGATTCATATTGAAGCTAATGAAAAAGATACTTTTCCCATCCCGAACACATGAATCTCATCTATGTTATTTGATTTGTGTTTTATCTCTAACCCCATAATAGATCAGTAGCATGCATGCATAGTATTGTTTTGATTGCAGGAAGCTTTGTGGAAGGAGAAACAGCAGCAAAAGGACAAGAAGCTCAACGGAGGATCTACTTCAGCCGTCGGAAAAAGGTTGGTTTATTCTTCTCTTATGTGCATGTGAAAAAGGGGGTTTCAGATTCGGGTAGAAGGTTAAAAGTTGAGTATTGAGGGTCATGATCTGCGTATAATCTTAGAGCCCTAGCTTATTAGTCCGTAGGGTAGAATACCCCACAACAGATCATGAAATCTATCCATTGACTTTGATCCCTGAGAACTGGATTCTCAGCTGCTTCATATGCCTCTCTGAAATCTGCATCCTCGGCATACATATCTTTCAGATTTTCAAAACCCAACGTTTTGACTCTGAATTCCTGCAACAACAAACATTTCCTGCTCAAAGCATCAACCACGTTGTTAGCAGTTCCTGAAATGTGCTTAATTACAAACGTGAAATTTTGCATGTACTCTACCCATTTTGCATGCTTCTGGTTCAACTTATCCTATTGACTCACAAACTGCAATGCATGATTGTCACTGTACAATACAAATTCCTTGGGTATCAAGTAATGCCTCCACTTCTTTAATGCCTGTATGATGGCATAAAACTCTTTATCATATGTGGAGTACTTCAATTTTGCATCATCCAGCTTTTCGCTGAAATATGTCACTAGCCTGTCATCCTGACTTAAGACCCCTCCTACGGCATATCCACTCGCATCACATTTCACCTGAAATGTCTTCTGAAAGTCAGGCAATACCAGAATTGGTTGCTTTGTTATCTTTCACTTCAACATATTGAAGCTTCTTTCAGCCTCGGTTGTCCAATGAAAAACTTTATGTCATTTTTTCACGGTGTCCATCATTGCTGCGCTAATCCCACTAAAATTCCAAATGAATTTCCTGTAGAAACTAGCCAGTCCATGGAAACTCCTCACCTTGAAAACATTTCTCGGTGACGACCAATTTCTGATTACTTCCACTTTTTCAGGATCCATTTTCAGCTCATTCGCTGAGATAACAAAGCCCAGATAGATGAGCTCTGTCTTCATGAAGGAACACTTCTTCATGTTTACCAACATCTTCTCCCGCTGCAATCTTCTCATCACAATGGCTAAATGCTTCAAATGTTCAGCCTTGGTCTTACTGAAAATCAGTATGTCATCCAGATACACGACCACAAATTTTCCAATGAATTCCCTCAGGACTTCATTCATCAGCCTCATGAATGTGCTCGACGCGTTTGTCAAACCAAACGGCATGACCAGCCATTCATACAAACCCTCATTTGTTTTGAACGTTGTCTTCCATTCATCACCCTCTCTCATGCGAATCTGATGATATATGCTCTTCAGATCAATCTTCGAAAAGTAATTTGCCCCACTCAGGCAATCCATCAAATCGTCCATTCTGGGCAGTGGAAATATGTACCTGATGGTGATTTTATTAATCGCTCTGGAGTCTGTACACATCCTCCAGCCTCCATCCTTCTTCGGACTTAATATTGTCGGAATAGCACACGGACTGCGACTCTCCTTGAACAGTCCTTTGTCCAGCAGATCCTGTACTTGCCTTTTGACCTCCTCATTTTCTTGGGGTGTCAATCTGTACGCTGCTTTGTTCGGTAAGCTTGCTCCTGGTATGAGTTCAATATGGTGACTCACACTCCTCATTGGTGGCAACGAACGAGGTAGTTCATCCATGATGATATCAGCAAACTCTCTCAACAGTTCCTGAATCTCCTCTGGCAAGTCGTCCACTCTTGTGCTTGTCAGGACAATTCTCGGCTTCCTGACAACAAAGAATTGTGGATCTTCGTTCTTCTCCATCTCTGTGATAAGTTCTTTCCCACTCATGAGAAGTATGGTGCTATTTACTTCCAGCTTCACTTCTTTATCTTTTATCAGAAGCAATTTATGGAGTCTCCCATCCTTCTCCAGTGTATACGTGTTCATCCTCCCGTCATGAACAACATTCTTGTCATATTGCCATGGTCTACCCAGCAATATATGACACACGTCCATGGGAATAACATCACACAAAATCTCATCATGATAATTCCCAATCTTCAATTTAACCAAGCATTGTTTTGTGACACTTACCCGGTGTCCTTTCTGTAGCCACGAGACTTTATACGGACTCGGGTGCTTAGTCGTCTCCAGCTCCAGCTTTTCCACCATCTCGGTCGAAACGAGATTGTCGGTGCTTCCGTTGTCCACGATGACCTTGCATTTTCTGTCCTTGGTTGTGCAAGCCGTTCTGAACAATCTACTCCTTTACACCGCGCTCTCGACCTCTTTCTCAGGTGTCAAAATGATTTTATGCATTCCAAGCGACCTTCCGTTGTCTGCATCTTCTGTCTCAGCATCACGCCTCTGCGCCTCAATGATGTGAGATTCTCCTTTGTCCATTTTCCTATCTGGACAGTCAATGGCTTTATGTCCATCCTTTCCACATGTAAAACATGTGATAAGTCCTCCACGGCCTCTTCCTCTACCTCGGGTACGAGGAATAGCGTTGGCGTTAGCATATCCGGCACCCTGCTCTGTATGTTGCCTCCTCGTCTCAGCATATTGTTGTCGCGGTTGTGAGGTTCCACCTCTTTCAACCTTATCCCGAGGTCTCTGCCATTCCTCCTTGGGCTTCTGAGTTCTATCTTGGGCAATTGCCTTGCCTCTGGGCTGACTCCTGCCTCGCCCTCGTTGTCCCTGCTTGCGGCTCAGCTTCTCCTCGGCTTTCAGAGCCATCTGGTACGCATCCTCAACTGTTTGTATGGTAACCATGCTCAATTCATCCTGAATGTCATACCTCAATCCATTCAGATATCTCGCCACCTTCTCATCATCGCTCTCCCGATGACCTGCTCGAATGTTGAGCCTATAAAATTCCTCGGTGTACTCCTTCACCGTCATCAACTTCTGTCTCAGGTTCTACATTCGCCTGAACAGAGTGATCGGGTAATCTCTCGGGATGAATTTCGATTTCATCTTAGCGATCATCCTATCCCAGCTTTTAATTTTCTGTTTCCCCTTGGAACGTCTATCTGCTTGCAGCTCGTCCCACCATAAGGCTGCATGTCCCTTCAACTTGGTTACAACATGCCTTATCTTCTTGTCCTCCTCGATATCTTCATAATCTAAGTAGGTGTCGAGTGCTCGGATCCAATCCAGCAACTCTTCTACATCCAGGCTTCCCTCGTAAGTCGGAATGTCCATCTTGGTCTTTGAGCTCATTCTAGAAATGGCTCTGATCAACCGCTCAGTCGAAGCATCTTCTGCTGCGACTTCTTCTGCATGTCCAGCTTCTTCTTCGACCTCGGAGTCACTAAGATCTCCAGCACCTTCTCCGCGTCACTGAGTTGTTTCCATCTCTTCGAGTCTCACCCTGAGATCTCGTATCTCTCGCTCCATCTCTGGATTCCCTGCCGGCCTACCCCTTCTTCGGGCATCCCTGTCTTCTCGATCAGGTGACTGCCTCTCTCTTCTAGGCAGCATGATGAAATCCACTTCTCTCTGCTACCGGAACAAAAATAACTCTTATCTGGCTCTGATACCACTCTGACGTAACCCCTCTCACTCCTCTGAGAATGGTCACTCCCACTAGGACCTTCTTCTTCTCTGGCCCGAAGAGTCGAAGACTCTTCCAACTCCTCTCGGGAGTTCTCACTACCCACAGTAATTCCTTCTCCGATCTCCCCTTCGCTTATCGGGAAATCAGGTTTCGCGGTATCGCGAACCTGTGTGCACATTCTCGTGCAACTCCAAACTCTGAACCTCGATGGGTCAGCAGTCAACATTTTACGTATATCGGAGATTTCCCTATCGGGAAATCGACAATTGTGATGTTGTGATTCACTGCCTTTGCCAGTCCCCAAATCCCAAACTCCGACGTGCACGTGCGCTACCTCCTCGCCACGTCACCTCCTCTCTCCACTCTATCGGGAATCGTGGGATCGCGATTTCTCCGTTCCCAATTCCTTTGCAATAAAAAGTCACGAATGCCGAACCCCGATCTCTCAGGATCTCACGCCACCTGTCCCATGGAATCAACGGTTTCGATTAATTCAGGGAATCGCTACTCGCGATTTCAACGGGTATGAAAAATCTTACCTCCACAAACGTCGAAGCCCGAATTCTGATGGACTTTGGTTCCTCCTGCGCCAAGGGCTAAACCCCTCTCAACTTCACTGAGATCTGACGGTCAGCGGGATCTCGCGATTCTCCTCTGCGAATCCTGTCCCTTGACTCTCTCCCTTGGAGATTTCTTCCTCTTCAAAGCTTCTCCCGGTTCGAACCCCACCTGGGTCTGTTCCCACCGTGTTCACGAAAGGAATTATCCCTCCTGAACTTGTCAACTTTGGCTCCCTCAGAGACTCTGCACCTACTTCTCACGCTTGAACTTCAACAACTCTCGAAGTGTTGAGTTCTTCTAGACTCTGTGCACTCTCTGCAACAGTAGTCTATGCCTTCCTTTGCTCAAACTAGCAGCTGAAAACTTCAAGTTCGACCTGCACTTCTTCTACATGGCTCGAACAATCCAATTCAACTTCTGGGCAGATGAGAATAAGAGTTTATCTATTGAGCCTCATCAACGCACTCTTTGCGGATGAATTCGACTGCACTCTATGCAGGAATCTCCCGACTCAAATAGAGAAACAATTGAAACCCATTCTCCTCTTTCACACATATTTCTAATCAACTATGAAATCACATACACAGCATATCAAAGCAAATGCATGACAGGAAACAAACATACATGAGCATAATATCAACACATAGAAACGACACAAACCATATAGCTGAATTAAAGACTCTCTCCTATTAATTCAATCTGTACATGGGTGTTCTTTACAGGTTCTCTGCTCTTCTCCTGTTTCTCAATGCTCTCCATCCTAATACAATGTACAAAGGAGGGTGCTTATATTCCGTTTTCCCTCTCAAATTCTACAACTATCAATTCTACAATTAAGTCCTATCTAACAGCATTAAATCTAATAAATGCCTTCTCATCTACTAAGGACGAGAGCTTAAAGGCTCAAGGTCCGTGTACAATACAAGTGCGCTTCTTCAAATAAATACATTAATGTATTGCGCAACCGTTTCAAGGTGTTTCAAAATTTGGTGTTGCGTTGTCCAGCTATCTTTCCTGCTCCACGCGCTGGCTCGCTTGATGTCTTGTGGATGCTCCTACATCATGAAGGCATCCTATTTCCCATCACTCCAACCCTCAAACATGAAATCAACATAAGAGTTGAATCTTTAATTATGGTGTAGTCAAATGAAGGAAGTAAGTCATTAGTTTGTTTAATGTACCCATTACCAAACCGAAATGGCATGCTCTAATACCATTTAAAAATGAATGCATGTAGCATAACATATAGTATCAAACAACTATCAATAATTTTAAAATATTAAACGTGAACTATTTGTGCATCCACAACATTCAAAAAAACATAAAACATAAAACACAAAACAAAACATAGCAATTAAACACTATTTAAACAATAATTAACACAATGGATAGAACACTTATCTTTTTAAAGATTTACGCAACTAGTTGTAGATGACAACCATTCCACCCAACCATATATTTTGATTCTTCAAGTCGACCCAACCATAGACTCTGATGCTCCAGTTATCTTAGTAGTATGTCACCCCTAATATGGGGCTATGAGTCCACAATAATAATGGTTACTATGTCTAGATACCATCCACTCAAATAGGCTAATACCGAGTATATTCATAGTGACGTGAATATTACAACAACTCCAACCACCCATCTCTCTTCCCCATCAATCTACACAAACCAAGGGATAAGATTTTCTTCTTTGAACCATAGTCCCTCAGAAAATCCTCATCCCCTTTAGGGATCCATCATAGGTTGGCTAGGAATCTCTTAGCTAAGGTCCCCAACAAGTCCAACTATAACATGAGTGCTCACAATAACATTTACACATGATGTTTTAGGAAATTTCTCAACATAATTCACTTATAGGCATGATAGCCTAATTCTCAACATAATTTTTATCTCCCTCTTAGATATGTTTACACATAGTATGTTTGTCCCTTCTTTTAAGAACCCAACTATATTTTTCCTCTCCTCATCCTCCTTACAAAATCAACTCTCCACCTAAACTCAAATTTCCCTTTCTTTTTCGTCCATGCATGTTTGACCCTCACAATTTACTAAAATGATTTTACTCAACCCATGCTTATATAACTAGGTGAGATTACTCTTTCACCCATCCCTTAAATGCATTCAATTATACAATTCTTATCACGAGTGTACTTATCCCATGCTCCAATAACTAGGTGACATGACTCTTCTACCCACCTCTCACATGAATTCAATTATTGGTTTTAATAAGTAAAAAGAGGTAAATATTTAATAAAAAAATGATTTATGTAGGTGACATAGGATTCTAGGCATGTGGAGTTCCCCCTAAAAACCCCCTTTAGTCCCCCAGTCTTATGGAATCATATCCTTTCATGAATATGTCCTTAGTCGCTGACAGTCGGTGGTGTATTTTTATTTCTTTTTATGCAAAATGTTTATAAAGTACATCGATTGGACCTTGTAACATCCCCACTATAATCAACAACTTAATTTATGCGTAATGTAGATATAAAATGTGGCTATGGCAAAGCGATGTAATATGCAATTTGTATTTCTAATTTTTAATAAATAAAATGTGATTCCAATTGCTAGGGAACATGAAAAGATATGGGGGATGGGTTTTCCACGAGAGAAGGGAATGTTTAAGAGGTGTCCAAAGGGGAAATTGTTTATGGGTATTAATCCAAACCCACATTCCTGAATTTTATTATCATTGGGGTCAACCTTCTATTTTATGTTTGAGTGTATGAGAGGCCATTCATTGAATACATGTAAGAGGGTGGGTGTGAGAAGTCACATCCCATATTTATTGGGAGAATGGGGATAAATTATAATCAACATTGGAGAGAGTGAGAGTCAACTTGCTTGGGGAAAAGAGAGCAAATTTGTATGGGGATAATAGGAAGTTTTGGACAGTCATGTTTTTGCATGAGTAGGGGAGACAATAACAAAATAAAAGCTCTCGATCTAGAACATTAATGAAGGGAAAATTATGTAGTATTTTTGGAGTTGTTGAATACTGAAGAAGCAAGTTGTTAGGATTGTAGAAGAGCCAGGTTGTAAGTCCTATATTGTAACACCCTGTTTCCCCCAGATTGTAAATATAACTGAACTGGCCAAGGACTACGGCAAAACTCATAATTATGAATATGGGATGTAAATGGACCTGCAGGAAGAGGTCAATGAATGTAAATAACAGTTTGAATTTATCGCAGAACTGCTGAGAGGGGATGTGCAGAAAAGAGACCACGATCATGGTGGAGGGCACCTGGAAAAGGGGCGTTAACTTCCACCAAGAATTAAATACCATATTTGGACTCCACTGGCCCGGAGAACCAAAAGCGGCTCGCTAGCCCTGAAATTAATGCCTTGCAGGACAACAGGTTGATGGCTTGATGAGGGATGGGGAGGTGAACCGCCTATCCGTAGAGCCATCATGACTGACCAACGCGAGGGTAATCGTGCCACAAGCAACTTCGCAAGAGGATAAGGCGTATGGTAGACGCGATTGAGAAGGGGGTGGATGCAAGGGGAAACTCTGGCAGTTTTACGCAGAGTGAGTGATCGCAGAGAGAAGGGGATTGCAACCCTTGCTCCTGGGTACTAGCATACAGGGAGACGCAGGCCTCAGAACATCGTGGTATCAGCTTGGGGGTGGCTAGTGGTAAATCCATTAGGAGTCGCTACGCCTACGGTTGGGTGGAAACGAGCACCCGTCTTAGCAGTTGCTTCCATTGCTGAAGTTATTTCTGATAAGTGTTTAACTCATGTTGCATCTTGAAATTTATATGGTGTCACATATGTTCATAAACTCGTGGAATTGTAAATGTTTCCTGTGTAAGAATGTATGTGCAGCAATTGATAATAAGGAGTAGATATTAGCTCATAGAACTGTGAAATGTAAATTATTTCAGCATGATAATGTCCGCGTAGTGTTTGATATGACTAAGTTAATATATACCTATCACAGAGGAAACCATGCATGACTTACGTTGATAATTGAATCTAGTTATGCTTAGATTGAGCTAAGTTAAGCTCCCAGCTCGTCCTCGGGAAGCTATTTTCCCTATCCGTCTCCAGGAAATCCCTGGGATAGATCTCTTGTAGAGTTTCCCCCTGGTAGAAGGGATACTTAGCCATTCTCGAGAAGGCCTTCAAGGAGGAAGAAATCCACGGTCAAGACCTCACGGAGAAGATTGACAAAATCCCGTCATCCGTTAGATCTAGAAAAGTTGCACGGGGTTTAAGCCCAGGCGTGCATAGGAGGAGTCCCGGGAGAGTCATCGGGAAATCTGATTCATCGGGGTTTTGTTAAGTCTGAGAATCGAGGCCTTGTGGTTCTCGAAATTCTGAGAACGTATCCTAGTCGTTGATCTCGACAGGACACGTGTCGGCGTTCTGGGAGAAATCGGGATTTCACCCATCGGAGAATTTAGGAGTGTAGAATCATTGCAATAGGAAATCTCGATCTGCGATTTCCCGATAGGATATGAGCCGTCCAAACAACAGGGACACGTGGCAGAAGATCCCGAAGAGTCGGAGATCGGGAAATTGGGGTTCCCGGAGACAAGAGACTCGTGCATGTTGAAATCGCGAAATGCGATCTCCTGATAGGATCTGAGCCGTCCAAACAACAGGGACACGTGGCAGAAGATCCCGAAGAGTCGGAGATCGGGAAATCGGGGTTCCCGGAGACAAGAGACTCATGCATGTTGAAATCGCGAGATGCGATTTCCCGATAGGATCTGAGTCGTCCAAACAGCAGGGACACGTGGCAGAAGATCCCGAAGAGTCGGAGATCGAGAATCGGGGTTCCCGGAGACAAGAGACTCATGCATGTTGAAATCGCGAAACGCAATTTCCCGATCGGATTTGGATCGTCCGAAGACGTGGACGCGTGGCGAGAGATCCTGGAGAGTCAGAGTTCGGGATATCGGGATTTCCGGAGTCGTGCAACTTGTGCACAATGGAATCGCGATACGCGATT
The DNA here is from genome assembly GCA_009831015.1 of Picea engelmannii. Taxonomy (NCBI): domain Eukaryota; kingdom Viridiplantae; phylum Streptophyta; class Pinopsida; order Pinales; family Pinaceae; genus Picea; species Picea engelmannii. The sequence goes on along the minus strand of ML795198.1, from coordinate 387,079 downwards.
TTCCGATACAATCTGAACCGTCCATCTGTGGGACAGGTGGAAACCATCGAGAACCATCGGCGTTTGGCCCCATCGAAAAATCAGGAATTTCGAAGACATAGGCATGTTGGTATTGAAAACCCTGAACCAGCGAAGGGTAATCAGGACCATCCATCATTTGAGGGACGCGTGTCCGTGGATCTAAAGGAGTTGGGGTTCGGCATATCGGAGTTCTCGCATACATGGAACTCTTGCCACACGGAATCGTGATCCGCAATTTACCGATAAGATCGGGACCGTCCGTTCAAGTGGACACGTGGTAGAGATCTACACCATCTAAGGAAATCCCGACCAGGAGTCAAATCCGTCGAAGTTTTTGAGGGTAAAGAAATTGAGCAACAGGAAATCGCGATCCGCGATTTCCCGACGAGATCTGAGTCGTTCATTTCAAGGACGCATGGCAGTCATCTAGCGCCATTGGTGAAAGCTCCACCAGAGGGATTCATCGGGCATCAGGAAATCGGGAGTCCCGGGGACATGTGTTTTGCGTCGTCGCAAATGCCGAAACCCCGACAGGATTTAAGGCTGTGGTCTAGTGAACGTTGTGGTCGTATTGACCAGGACTTAGCCCGGAGAGCCAATACGCTAGGAGCACATTGAGGATCGGGGAATCAGGAGTTTCAGGTACATGTGCACCCCAGCACTAAAAACTCTGAAACCCTGATGAGAAGTGGTCACTATGGTCATATAGGAACCGGTCATGTAGGCCAAAGGGTTAGCCAAGCGGGGCTGAGGCAACCAAGGGGCGCATCGAAAATTCGTTCCATCGGTGATTGGGGATTCGAGAGGACAGGGACCCTCGACACCGCAACCTCTAAAACCCCGAATCCCGATATTGAACCAGGGACTGGCATTTCGCAAATGCAAGTTTCTGGAGATTTCTCATTTGTGGGAGATTAACCCAATTTTTTTTTAAATTATGATAGTGGGTGTGTTACAAAGTGGTATCAGAGCATGGTTACAACACTCGGCCTGATTGGGCTCATGCACCAGTCGCACCAGTCGCGCATAAACCCCGCACGAAACACTCCTATGAGGAGTAACCCCCTGACTTAACTATCTTATCCAAGATTAAAAACTTGGAATATGAACACCCGACTGTGCATGCATGTGAAATAATTATGGAATTATGCACAAATTATAAAATGTATTTAACTCTGCACTAATATCCAGCGTTTGTCTTTTCACTCAAGCGGACGATCAACCGTGGGAATCTATAAACATAGAATATGATGACTCACCAAGAGGTGGGAGAAGGCTCCCACAACAGAGACGAGGAGTCGGATGAAAGAAGAGCAATAGGAACCCCTCCAGATTTAGCTGAGACGGTGAGGAGTCTCATGGTCGAATTACAAAGGTGTAAGGCCGATAACAAAAGGATGATGAAAGAACAAGAAAAGAAAACTGAAATTAATGCAGTACTACTGCAGAGCCTATCTGACCTACAACGACAAAATCAGCATGAACTTGAGATGAAAAATCGTGGTCGTGTCAGTGGCCAAACTGAGAGAAGCACATCCAGAAAGGTCCACCCCAGAGGTAAAGGACCAGTGCCAGATGATTCCACTGAAAAGGAATTCGGTGATTCAGAAGGCTCTTCTAGTAGCGGGACCAATTCCTATTCTCACAGAAAACAGAAGAAGCAAAAGACTTCCAAGAGTCACAAATTTGAGGAGTTTAGAAAGGCCAAACCTCCCTCCTTCGACGGTGAGATAAAGAAGGGAGAGGAAGCTGAGGCATGGCTACTTGGGCTGAAGAAATATTTCAGAGTCCATGACTTCTCAGAGAACTTGAAGGCCCGAGTG
>ML795198.1:322093-380901 GCA_009831015.1 Picea engelmannii | reverse complement strand
CATAATGTTTTCCATGTTTCCTTATTGAAGAAATATGTACATGATGCTAATCATATAATTGACTGGTCTGTGATCCAGGTGGAACCGGAGGGAGAATTCCTGCCAAAACCCCAATGCATATTGGACAGAAGGGAAACCCAACTTCGGAATAGAACCATTGCACGGGTCAAGGTGCAGTGGAAACATTTTGGCCCAGATGAGGCTACATGGGAAATGGAGGAGGCCATGAGACAGGCATATCCAATTTTGTTTACTTCTGTACATGTAATTCATGTTAGTAGCTAAGAACATTGAGGACGATGTTCCTTTTTAAGGGGGAGGGAATTGTAACACCCTGTTTCCCCCAGATTGTAAATATAACTGAACTGGCCAAGGAATACGGAAAAACTCATAATTATGAATATGTGATGTAAATGGACCTACAGGAAGAGGTCAATGAATGTAAATAACAATTTGAATTTATTGCAGAACTACTGAGAGGGAATGTGCAGAAAAGAGACCACGATGGTGGTGGAGGGCACCTGGAAAAGGGGCCTTAACTTCCACCAAGAATTAAATACTGTATTTGGACTCCACTGGCCCGGAGAACCAAAAGCGGCATGCTAGCCTTGAAATTAATGCCTTGCAGGTCGGTGGGTTGATGGCTTGATGAGGGATGGGGAGGTGAACCGCCTATCCGTAGAGCCATCATGACTGAACAGCGCGAGGGTAATCGTGCCACACACAACCTCGCGAGAGGATAAGGCGTATGGCAGACGCGATTGAGAAGGGGGCGGATGCGAGGGGAAACTCTGGCAGTTTTACGCAGAGTGAGTGATCGCAGAGAGAAGGGGATTGCAACCCTTGCTCCTGGGTACTGGCAGACAGGGAGACACAGGCCTCAGAACATTGTGGTCTCAGCTCGGGGGTGGCTAGTGGTAAATCCATTAGGAGTCGCTACACCTACGGTTGGGTGGAAACGAGCACACCTCTCAGCAGTTGCTTCCATTGCTGAAGTTATTTCTGATAAGTGTTTAGCTCATGTTGCATCTTGAAATTTATATGCTGTCACATATGTTCATAGACTTGTGGAATTGTAAATGTTTCCTGTGTAAGAATGTTTGTGCAGTAATTGATAATAAGGAGTAGATATTAGCTCATAGAACTGTGAAATGTAAATGATTTCAGCATGATAATGTTCGCGTAGTGTTTGATATGACTAAGTTAATATATACCTATCACAGAGGAAACCATTCATGACTTACGTTGATAATTGAATCTAGTTATGCTTAGATTGAGCTAAGTTAAGCTCCCAGCCCGTCCTCGGGAAGCTATTTTCCCTATCCGTCTCCAAGAAAGCCCTGGGATAGATCTCTTGTAGAGTTTCCCCCTGGTAGAAGGGATACTTAGCCATTCTCGAGAAGGCCTTCATGGAGGAAGAAATCGACGGTCAGGACCTCACGGAGAAGATTGACAAAATCCCGTCATCTGTTAGATCTAGAAAAGTTGCATGGGGTTTAAGTCCAGGCGTGCATAGGAGGAGTCCCGGGAGAGTCATGGGGAAATCTGCGTCATCGGGGTTTTGTTAAGTCTGAGAATTGAGGCCTTGTGGTTCTCAAAATTCCTAGAACGTATCCTAGTCGTTGATCTCGGCAGGACATGTGTCGGCGTTCTGGGAGAAATCGGGATTTCACCCATCGGAGAATTTAGGAGTGTAGAACCATTGCAATAGGAAATCTCGATCTGTGATTTCCCAATAGGATATGAGCCGTCCAAACAGCAAGGACACGTGGTAGAAGATCCTGAAGAGTCGGAGATCAGGAAATCGGGGTTCCCAGAGACAAGAGACTCGTGCATGTTCAAATCACGAAATGCGATTTCCCGATAGGATATGAGCCGTCCAAACAACAGGGACACGTGGCAGAAGATCCCGAAGAGTCGGAGATCGGGAAATCGAGGTTCCCAGAGACAAGAGACTCGTGCATGTTGAAATCGCGAGATGTGATTTCCTGATAGGATCTGAGTCATCCAAACAGCAGGGACACGTGGCATAAGATCCCGAAGAGTCGGAGATCGGGAATCGGGGTTCCCGGAGACAAGAGACTCGTGCATGTTGAAATCGCGAAACGTGATTTCCCAATCAGATCTGGATCGTCCGTCGATGTGGACGCGTGGCGAGAGATCCCGGAGAGTCGGAGTTCGGGATATCGGGATTTCCGGATTCGTGCAACTTGTGCACAATGGAATCGCGATACGCGATTTTCTGATACAATCTGAACCGTCCATCAATGGGACAGGTGGAAACCATCGAGAACCATCGTCATTTGGCCCCATCGAAAAATCAGGAATTCCGAAGACATAGGCATGTTGGTATTGAAAACCCCGAACCAGCGAAGGGTAATCAGGACTGTCCATCATTTGAGGGACGCGTGTCCGTGGATCTAAAGGAGTCGGGGTTCGGCATATCGGAGTTCTCATGTACATGGAACTCTTGCCACACGGAATCGCGATCCGCGATTTACCGACAAGATTGGGACCGTCCGTTCAAGTGGACACGTGGTAGAGATCTACACCGTCGGAGGAAATCCCGACCAGGAGTCAAATCCGTCGGAGTTTTCATGGGTAAAGAAATTGAGCAACAGGAAATCGCGATCCGTAATTTCCCGACGAGATCTGAGCCGTTCATTTCGAGGACGCGTGGCAGTCATCTAGCGCCATTGGTGAAAGCTCCACCAGAGGGATTCATCGGGCATCGGGAAATCGCGAGTCCTGGGGACATGTGTTTGCGTCGTCACAAATGCCGAAACCCCGACAGGATTTAAGGCTGTGGTCTAGTGAAGGTTGTGGTCGTATTGACTAGGACTTAGCCCGGAGAGCCAATACGCTAGGAGCACATCGGGGATCGCGGAATCGGGAGTTCCGGGTACATGTTCACCCCAGCACTGAAAACTCTGAAACCTCGATGAGAAGTGGTCACTATGGTCATATACGAACCGTTCGTGTGGGCCAAAGGCTTAGCCAAGCGGGGCTGAGGCAACCAAGGGGCGCATCAGAAATTCGTTCCATCGGTGATCGGGGATTCGAGAGGATAGGGACCCTCGACACCGCAACCTCCGAAACCCCAAATCCCGATATGAACCAGGGACTGGCATTTCGCAAATGCAGGTTTCTGGAGATTTCTCATTTGTGGGAGATTAACCCAATTTTTTTTTAAATTATGATAGTGGGTGTGTTACATATATGAGTTGCACTGTAACAACAAGTGATTTTTGTTGTGTTACTGGTATTTTTTCCTAGCAATGAGTTTCATTGAGTTCCAAGTAGTGATATTCTCGGTTACTTGTGCCAGACAGACCTTGATAAATGAATGGTATTCCCTAAGGACTCATAGTAGTGAATGGGAACATTCCTTGGGCTAGGTAGGTCAAGTGGAAGAGAATTGATCGAAATCAAGATAGTTGTAGAAGAATACTAGTGGGTTGTGGGGTATTTGAGTTGTGAGTGGACTATGTGAGACACCCTATTTTATGTATTCCTATCCCCAAATTGGGGGTGAATTTCTATTGATATCTATAAAATAATGGCTATGGTTGGGTGGAATTTCCATCCCAAGAAACTAGTTGCACAACTGTTCGAAAAAGATAAGTGTTTATTTGTGTTTTGTGTTATTTTAGAGATAAATTGTTGTGTTTTAAATCTATGTATGTGAATGATTTATATATTGTTGTGTATGGGGTCAATTATCTGCATTCATGTTTATTTTAGCATGTTGTAGGTGAATTTAAATTAATGGTGTATGAATGATTAAATATGCGTGAATTCTTGTAGTTGGTAAGCTACAAGATTAGTTAGCAACAAAATTGAATTTATGGGAATTTCTACAAGTGATGGCTCTCACCTAGGATGGGTTAAGTTACATATCGATATGAGAGATCAACGTTAAAAAATGATCTTGTATGGGCTAAGATTCGACATGAATTAGGTAAATTTACTATTGTAGATTTTGTTTTGTGATGAGTTTGAGAAAAAATGGTGGACCAAAGTGAAATACCAAAATTTATGGGTAGATTTGAGTTCTAGTTACTTTAGAATTGATGAAGGGAAGACTTATGGCATTGATATGTATGTTGTAGAGTTAAAAATCAATCCAGCATAGTCAAATTCTATGTTTTCATGGTGACTATGAACTTTAATTGAAGCGATAACCTAGATTAATTCTACCTCAAGAATCAATGGTTGAGATCTGTCTGTGAATTCCAAAAAGGGAATTCTTGAAAAGCTTTTACAAATCAGGTTTCAGAAAAATCCTAAGTAAGCGCATGAGGTTAAATATGAAGGGAGGAACCTTGATTCCATGAGAAAAAAATAATGAGAGTCATTAATCGACATCAATCTTAGCGGTTAGATCTTACGAAGAAATTGTTTTCAGAAATACTCATTTAAGAAGTTTGGGGGTCATTTCGTGTTCCGAAGAAGTTCATTGAATCGAGTTAAAGGTCAATAAATTGTAATTTTTTTGAATATATGTACTATCATATGTGATAGATGTCAATCATTAGATCCTTCAGAAAAGGAGATTCAAAATTATCCATTCAAAAAGTCTGGTGGTGGTGTTGTGTTTCTGAAGGGTATTATCTGACTGAGGCCACCGCCGTGCAACTTGGGAACTTGTGATGATTGAGGTCATTGGTTTTCATGATTGTTGACCACTTGATCTATCATATGAGTATGTTGTCTTCAAAGGGCCGAGGGTGGAAGATAATGTCATCTCAACTTTCCATGTCAGTACACCATGTTCAAGGACATATTAGCAAGAGTAGGTGAATAAGAGAGTTTCATGTGTTATTTGGGTACTAGTGGGACCACATTGGATTTTTGTAAAGGTAAAGGTCAAATATTCAGGGTTAAATATTGACCATGCGATGGATGTCGTGGTAGATTCTGACCCTCTATGGAAGATAGGGCTTGGGAGGGCCTGTTTGGGAAACTGTTGTCGGAAGGATTGAGTCGGGAAAAATTCCCAAAGGAGAGAACCATAGGAATGATTCTGATAGGATTTGGGCTTCATAATTAATAATATTTTGTGTGCAAGCAAGTGCCACCTCAGTGGGAAAAGATGACGATGCAAGCTCAATAGCCTTTCGAACCGTGGTTTTCCAAAAAGATGTTACCGATGGATAAGTTGGATGGAATGGGTCTGTTAGTTTTTATACTTCGGGTTTCAGAAGGATCGATGAACGTGGGGACGGTTGTTCTTCATGATGGGAAAGGTCTGTGAGAAAGAACCTTATAGGCCTGCAAAAGGTTTGGCTAACGAACGATGGAGGATATTAAAAGGTGATGACATGGTTGAATCAAGGGATTCCATGCAGAATCAATAGACACGTTCCATACCATGTCATATGGATATCCCAGGGCCATGCATAGGTTGGTTGTATGAGTTGTTACAACTATAAACTTGTGATTTTCGGCAAAAAAAAATTGTTTTTGAAGGTCATCAACTTGGAGGGGCATTTTGAGGCCCTAAATAACATTTTTATGTAGTCAAAATCGATACAACTATGTGTAGCTCCAATACGCGTAGTCTCTTCAATTTAAAATGAAGGAGCTCAGTGAGACATTTCCAACAAGTTATTTTGGGAACAAAATAGATCTAGTATGAAGAAGTTACAATTGAAACAATACAAGGTATAATTTCAATACTAGTTTACTTCCATAGGGCACAACTCCTTTCTCAATAGCTAGTTTGGGGTGCAAGAGTAGTTTATGGAAATCCCATGGACCATAGGAGATATTCATGGAACTAGATTTGAAATTAGGGTATCTAAAACTCTGTAGGATGAGAGATAAGACACTTGTAGCATGCATGGTTAAAAATGAGAAAATAGTCAACTTCTACAGGCCATAACTATCATCTTGTAGCTCGGATAAAGGTGAAATTTTGATAGATAGTTCAAAAGTTAGGTATAAATATACCCAATTTGGATTCAATAAAATTACAAATCATTCATTGTAGGGATGCTTAATGAGGGCTAAAATTTTCAAGTCAAGAGACATTGCAGAAAGAACGAAGTTGTTGTTTCCAAATTGCTGTAGATTTCTATTAGAAAATCAATATGACAATATGAGAGTTGTTGTAAATTTAGTATTAGTAGTAATATCAATGTATCATAAAAAAAATCCTCGATTCCTAATAGATTTTCCTCTATAACTAGAAAAAGATGGTGTTTGATTTTTTTTTCCACTAGGGTGAAATGTGCACAAAAGGGGTAACATGGTAATACTCAATTGAGCATAACTTTCTTCTCAGAGATCAAATTTGAGAAAATGAGTAGAAAATGGAAATAAAAATGAAGACTAGAATAATCTTATGCACCCATAAAAGGGTTTGGAACAACAAATTTTTCAATCAAATCAAAATAATATGATCGATAGCCATTAAAGAGGAGAAAAATTATGCATTATTTTTCTATAACTATGTGTGTGTTGTCTAATAGCAATTTTATTGCATGCAGATTCTCTTGTATGATTAAGAGGTTTGGGAGGGAACTTTTATTCCTATATGAGAAACTTAGTCATGGAGGATTCCTATAGGTCTTATGGTTACAAGGTAGAATTCATAAGGCTAGGTGGTAGCATGGGAAATGATGAGACATAATCCAATGGAAGAAGAGGTAAGGAAGAGGCTCCAGAGAAGATTGTAACTATGATAAGCTTGAAAATGGAAGAAACAATCTATAATGAATATAATTAAAGGATGATGAAATATCATGAAGAAATACTTCATATTCTTAATATGTTGCAGAGGCAAGTCAACAAAGAATCGACTTCAAAACAAGTAGTTAGTGCTAGAAAAGTTGCAACATTGGGATCTCGTAGTAGAATTGATGATTATGGGGATGATAGGTCATCACGAAGCATGATAAGGTGGCATAGTTATCCAAGGAAATACACTAGAAGAGATTGTGCAAGTTCATGGACGAGTAGCATCCCATGTTTGTCTCCTATTAGGAGGCAGATGAGAAGGCCTAAGTCATACATGTTTAAGAAGAACTTAGGAAAATCAAGCCACCAAATTTTAATGGTGATAATATAAAGGGAGAAGAGGCCGAGGCATGGATATTGGAAAGGAAGGAATATTTTCAACTACATGATTATCCCTCAAGGGTAGAAACTAGAATTTCAACCTACCACCTAGAAGGAAATGCATCTATGTGGTGGGATCATCTTAATAAATATAAGCACCTCGATGAGAATAAAGTCTCAGGGAGGCATTTCAAAGGATATTTCTAGAAGAAATATTTTTTATATAATTACTATGAAAGGAATATGAAGGAGTTATTTACAAATTGGTAAGCATGACAATGTATGAATATGAAAAGAGGTTCTTTGAGTGGTTGAAGTATGTGGGATTCATAAAGGATGAGAAGGTAAAAATTAAAATATTTCTAAGTGGTTTAATTTCCTTGTATAATGAAAATATACACTGTGATAACCCCAAGACTTTGGAGGATCCCATAAGAAGAGAAAATAATCTTTATGATAAGATCATAGGGAGGCTAGTCTTCCAAAAATATTAGAATGACACGATGAAAGGAAATAGGGATCAAAGGCCGAAAGGTTTTAAGCCACCCTTTTTCAAGAATATCTCACAAACATATCAATGAGGATAGTCAACCCAAGAATATCCTAGGATGGAATATTAACTTATGAAAAGACCAAGAAAATAGTTTGTACAATGTTGGGGATGTGTGGGAAATCACTTATATAGGATTGACCTCACAAAGGATAAATAATGAGGATTGTCCAAATCATTCAGGAGGATGAAACAATTGAATTCATGGGAGAAAACATGCCAAGGATTTATGAATCCTTGGAAAACATGAAATAAAAATACCAAACCCCCATGATTGAAGTGGAAGGTACGATTGATAACCAAACCACCTAAATTTTAATTGATTATGGACCTAGCCATCATTACATAAACTCTAACATTGTTGAAATATTTCATTGACAAAGGAATACACATAAGAAATCTTGGTTAGTTTAGTTAGGAAGAGAGGCTAAGAGCAAAATCAATGACTTGGTTAAATATTTCCCAATAGATATGAATGGACTCAACACAAAGGTGGATGTGAATATCATACCTTTGGGTTCATATGATTATCTAATTGGCATGGATTGGTCGGAGAAACATCATGTTGTCCTAGACTATTACAATAAGAAAATTACTTTCCTTGATGAGGTAGGACAAGAGGGAAAAGTTTGAGGCATTCTAGACATGTAGCTATTAGATCAATTTTGACCATGTAGTTGAAAAAGAGTTTCAGGAAGGGAATTCATATTTTTGCAGCCCATATGGAAGAGGTAGAGAGAGATAAAATTCCAAGTATTGAAGACCATCTAGTCTTGAGGGATTTTTAATATGTTTTTGGGGAAATTCCAGGACTTCCACCAAAGAGAGACATTGATTTATCTATTGATTTGGTTCCAGTATCTTCCCCAATGTCTAAGACACCCTACATAATGGGAACAATAGAATTGAAAGAGTTGTAGATGAATCTTGAAGAACTGTTAAACAAGGGGTATATATTCAAAAGTATGTCACCTTGGGAATCCCACGTCCACCCTAAACCGATACGGTAAGGAAGTAAGATAGAACAAATGCAGTAGGACAGTAATCACATACGTAAATGAATATGATAAATAAAAGTAGTAAGAAGAAAGAATATACTAAAGAAGTCATGAAGAACCAATATGACCAAGTAAGTAATTGAATATGCATGTCATTAATCTACCCATTAAGATTCCTACAACCTCTACCTCCCCACATCAGTCATGCAGTCCCAAGGAAAGTTGCCATATTACCCATTCACCCCTTATAGTTTTTCCCCTTTTTTAGCTGTGCCCACTTTTTCTTTGCCCCCCTTTTTGGGCACAATGCTTTTTGTGAAGAATAAATATGGAACCTTAAGGTTTTGTATTGATTTCAGACAACTGAACAAGGTCACCATAAATAAAAAATACCATTTTCCAAGGATTAATGATCTATTCGATTGACTGAAAGGTGAAAGAATATTTTCCAATATTGACTTGAGATCATGTTATCACCAAGTAAGGATAAAGTAAGAAAATATTACCAATAAATCATTCAAAACAAGATACAAGAATTATGAATTTATGGTAGTGTCGTTTGGGCTATAAAATGCTCCAATTATTTTCATGTTCCTAATGAATGGAGTGCTCAAGGAATACATGGTCAAGTTTTTGATTATATTCATGGATGATATACTCATATACTTGTTGACGGACAAATTTCACATGCCGTCAACTGGAAAAATAGATCTGGTTTGGGGTTGTCTAGATAACCCAAGTCGTTTGGTGTAACCTATTTTGACGGGTTTAATGGCTCCGTTAGCCAACTAGTGTCATAAAAAAAAATAAAAAAATCAACTAACTAATACTAAAACTTTAATATTATATAAACTTTAATCTAATTATTTACAAATACATTCAACAAAAAGATAAATATGAACATGCCATTATGTACATAGTAATTATAGATTGCAATTTTTTAATAGATGCCTTGCAAAATCAATGTTTGGTAAATGTTTTCAAAAGTAGATAAAGAAAGCACATTTTTTATATTTTATGTTTTCTAATCATAAATCTAAGAACTTAAATAAAAAATGTTATGAAAAAAGGATAGAGTGATGGTCAAAGCCAATCTAAAACTGTCCTATTTCACTAATAGGTAAAAAAACAGAAATTAAATGGAAATAAAGCTAATGTGAGATTAGTTTTATACCGTGTCTATGCCTCCGTGCGATCCAAAACTCCAGTTGTCCTTCCTGTAAGAAAAATCTATGATAGGCTTGTACTGATGCCTCCTGAAAAAACTCCAGATGCTTATTGACATCTAGGATATGAGAACAAAATAATAGACATGTATGCACAATGATCTTATAATTATGAATGATTACAGTAACAAAAATCTTAATGTAAAGAATTCATTTTATCAATCAACTAAATATCATACATAAATCATGATATTAAAATCGATATAACGATCACAATGATAATTTGTGAAACAAAAAATTATAAACAACATTTAAAACATGAATAAAATGGAACATCATATGTCATTGAGACTAAATCTATATAACACATTAATATTCCAAAATAAATGAGACAACTTCACATTGGTCTAAAACCGAAATGCTAAAAGCTGGTCCATTAAGTTCTGAAGATTATTTTTCCATAATTTGTTCTAGGCCAAGATGATCATTACTTACAAAATTAATAGTATTTAAAGTGATTTGAAATCACATTCTCCTATCTCGCAGGATAGGATAGGATTTCATAAAATCAAAAATATTACAAAAATAGTGGGCTAACAACCACTTATAACAAGAGTTGATTTTACTCAAAAATTGATCAAAATTTTTGCAAAAAAAAACAAAAAAGAAACTACTAATCATTCAGATGCATAATCGAATATGTTTCCCCGAGATGATCAACAACAATATCTACTATTTCCTGAAAAACAAAACAAAAATAAGTTAGAAAATTACCCATAACTAATTTCTAATTTTTTATTTAATAAGAGACTTGGCTACAGAATCGAATGATTCTGTAGCCAGTCTTATCTTAGCAAACAAAATCAAATTCCAAATCGATTCAATTCAAAAATAGATAACAGGAATAAAACAAGAGAGAAAATTGTTTTACCATTTAAAATTTGACTAAAGATGGGTTAGGTAGCTCAGAATTTACTATCGCTTTGACACTTGTTGCATTTTTTATTACTATGTTTCCTTCTCTCTCGATGCGTTTAGATTTCCTCTCTGCGTGCACTTTGAGGTCGATATTTTATTGTCTCAATGATTCATTTTGAGTAGTAAGCATTTTAATCTCGGCCTGAAGAATGGGTATGTCAGTGTAATACCGCTCGATCCAATGGAAACAAACATCACACTGTACAGGAGGAATGACAGGTCGATGAAGTGTATAGTCAAACATGGATGTATCAACCTTATCCACTATTTTCCCTTGATCGAGCCCAATACCAGAGAACCCCTCCTCACCTTTGAGGCACGGTGTAAAATTCGTCACAAAGTCGTAGGGTTCAGTAGGAACAATAACTTTCTTCCTGTAACCTTGACAATCAGGGTCTTCCAAAGCTAGAAAATCTTCTATTTTAGAGTCTGATACCTCATCGACCTCGATTGGACCAATCAAGATCAGATGAGCCTCGTTCTGGTTCCTCAATTTCCTTGAAATAAGATGACCTGTCTTTTTGTTCTGGAACCCTAAGTTTGTGCATTTTTTCTTTCTTTCTTTGCACGATTTCTCAACATCCAGCTTTAGAATGACGTTCAAGATAACTTCAATATTAGGCATAAGAGGTTCAGTTACCTCCAATTCAATAATATTTTTCTCAGATGAAGGATTACTTGGCATCGATGCATCTAGAGGGTTTCTGTTAAGAGAGTCTGGTCCATTTCTTGAAATACCAAGCTGGTTTTTAATCAGCGACTCGCCTAAATTAGGGTTTACTACAGGAATGGTCCTGGGAAAACCATTTCTTATCAAAACATTATCCCAACAGTCGCCCACGATTGACAAGTGATGAATACACATAATTTTAATTAATCTTTGATGGAAAAGACCTGAATCAACACTCTGTCTCTTCTATCTTTTGTTCATTTTATAGAGACTTATCAACAGATAAAATGGCATTCTTAATTCAAAACTAATGAAATGAATGAGTAAGTGAATATGATAGAGGAATATTAATCTGTATCGACCCTCATAGGTCACGAATTGTTTTAGAATCAACAATAGGCTATGCCACCTAGGTTTAACCAAGGAGATGGGATACCTTTCTCACAACAGCTAATTTTTCGGGACATCATAAACAAGATCCAGGGTACTCCTTCAATTCATGCGTTTTTCAACCATTTATCTTTTTTTGAAGGAATCCCTACTTCTTCACTTACAAACCCCCCCATTAGCTCTAACTGTGTGTCCCCAATTTTGTTTCTGCAACCATCGAAGATCTTCATGAAATCCTGCGCCACCTGAAGGTTATAGCCTTAAAATATTTTAAGGAAAACATTACATCCTTGGCTTTTTAAGTCCTTGATCGCATCGTCGTGAGAGAGTAATTCCTGGCAGCCATTCGGCTCCAAGAAAATGATAGGAGCCATGACAAATGTGACAACAATGTAACAGGGATAACTCAAAATAGTTTTAGGTTTGAATGGTAGAAGTGATAGGAATAAATCTGAATGGATAGTGGATAAACGACCATAAAAAAGCTCGTGTGTTATCATATCAAAGGTAGTGGGGGAAAACACCCAGGGTTTGATCGTAGATGCTTTACCATTCCTTGCAATGAGAACCAGACATACAAAGTACCGAAACCCTGTGAATGCAATGAATGGCTAATTAATATGTTAAACCAGTGAGGTGAGGTAAGGATGCGAGTACATCAGGCATGTATTCATTTGAATGTCTATTGATATGACCATTAAATTCGTGAGGGGACTAACCAACGTATAAAAGCCTATTAATAAATTGAATACAAACTATCGAACCATACAATAACTTGATCGAAACCCCAAAACATCTCAAATAGGTTATTCAAACATTAAATTTAGATTTCATGTAAGCATGGTGACCTTCAAAAGGAATCATTCTAAGGCATACAAATTATAACACCAGGATAGGATTTATGTTTGATTCATGCTTACAATCATGAATCAAACATAAAACAAAACGAAAACGCAGTAAATAAGAAATTAATCAAAATATTTCTTAACCCAGTAATTATCTCAAAGTTCTCGAAGTCAAATTTTACAAAATCGAGGTGAAGGAAACTACCGAACATGAAATTTCTTTTTTAAACATGAAGATCATGTGGGGATGCAAAAAATGGCGATGTACTGGATGAAGCAGTTATCTCTACATCACTAGAAAATTCATGTTAGGACAGATCAACATGATTGAAACGTTAAAGAACAATCGACAACAAGTCAAGCATTCTGATTAAAACTCAAAAAATCACATAGTCAAGCGTCAAATTTGTTTATGTCCAAGTGAAATCTGGTGACAAGTTTTAATTACAAGTGATACGACATTTAGAAAACTTGATAAAATGTGAAGAAAATAATACAGGAGAAAGAGCAGAGAAGAAATAGAATTCAGTATATTAGGAATGCAAGTGAAAGAGTACAATAGAAAAGGGAAACTAGATGAGCTAAATAGGCTCAAGCAAATCAAGAAATGATAGTACATCTGGCCAGGACAGCTGACAGTGTACAGTCATATTGTTGAGGTTACATTATATTTATCACTCCCTCTTAAAATCAACAGTTACAAACATTAGCATTGATGATGCCCAAGTGTTGTCTTTGAAAATAAAAAATGGATTTTCCCAGATTTGTGAAGATATCTACGAGATGATCTCGAGAGCCACAAAATTGAAGTGCAATATCACCATTATTGACTAGCTCACAGATGAAATGAAATCGAGTGTCAATGTGTTTTCTTTTCTTGTGAAACACATGATTTTTGGATAGAGCAATTGCTGAGGTGTTGTCACAGAAGATAGGAGTTGGATGCTTTTCTGTATGTGACATATCTTTCAATATTCTTCTCAGCCACACATCTTGACAAGAAGTTGAGGTAGCAGTGACATACTCTGCCTCTACAGAAGATATTGATACAATTGGTTGCTTCTTTGATGCACATGAAATCATGTTCGTGCCTAGGTGAAAAACATGTCATGAGGTGCTTTTCCTGTCATCTAGGTTGCCTACAAAATCACTGTCTGTGTAACTAGAGAGATGATTATTATCAGATTTAGTGTACCATAAGCAAAAATTGAGAGTTCCTACAACATATCTCAGAATCCATTTCTCCATATTCTAGTGAGAATCTTTGGGGGATTCCATGTATCTGGAAACAAGGTTGGCTGCATACATAATATCAGGCCTAGTTGTTGTAAGATACAACAAACTGCCTACTAAACTTTTGTACAGGGTAGGGTCCACTGTAGGACCTTCATCTTTCTTGCTCAATTTTGTGCCTAGGGGTATAGGGGTTTTTGCTGGATTGCATTCTTCCATGCAGAATCTTTTGATGATATCTCCTGTATACTTTTTCTGATAGACAAAAATTCCTTTGGTTGATTGATGAACCTCAATTCCCCAAAAAAATTTCATGATGCCAAGATCTGTCATCTCAAACTCATATTGCATGGCATGTTTAAAACTGGTTAACTCAAGATTTCCAGTATATATCATGTCATCAACATATAAACATACAATCAAAATTTTACCGTGCTGATCTGTTTTGGTGTAAAGAGTTGGCTCATTTTGGCTTCTGCTGAAACCACTTTTGATCATGTAAGTGTCAATTCTATTGTACCAAGCTCTTGGAGCTTGATTTAAGACATACAAGGATTTCTTCAACCGATATACTTTGGCTGGCTGCTCTTGGAATTCAAATCCAGGTGGTTGATTGACATAAACTTCTTCTTCTAAGAAACCATTCAAGACAGATGACTTGAAATCCATCTGGTATACTTGCCATTTGTGTTGGGCTGCTATGGACAATAGAGTCCTCACAGTGTCAAATCTTGCTACTGGAGAAAAAGTTTCACCATAATCAGTACCTGGTTGTTGTGAGAATCCTTTGGCAACAAGTCTTGCCTTGTGTTTTTCAATCTGCCCTTTTTCATTTAGTTTAGTTTTGTAAACCCACTTGACACCAATACTCTTCTTGTGAATGGGAAAATGAACAAGATCCCATGTCTTGTTCTTCTCAATGGAGTCAATTTCTTGGTTCATGGCTTGAACCCAATGTGGCTCCTTAGCTGCTTCTTTAAAATATGTAGGTTGACATGACATTAATGCAAAAAGATTGTGTTGTTCAATGTCATCCAATTGCTGATGGATTTCTCTCAAACTTCGAGTTCTCTGATTTTGAGATTCAGAGAATGAGTCTCTGCTGGAATTTGAGTTATTTTGAGAGTTTTCAGGTTGTCCTTGTACCTACAATTTTGGAAGAGCAGGTTGAGGTATTGGTTGTCCTGAATTTTCTACGTTTTCAGAACTTGGCAGCAATGGATTTTGATTGTCCATTTGCTGATTTTTAGATTCATTCCAGAGTTGAGTTTCCAGAAATTTTACATCTTTGCTGAGAATTAGTTTCTTGGAGATTGGATTATAAAGTCTGTAAGCTTTAGACGTTTCACTGTATCCAGTAAAGATACATTTCTCACTTCTATCATCCAGTTTCTTCCTTAATTCGGAAGTTATGTGAGCGTATGCTATGCATCTGAATGTCCTTAGATGGGCAACATTTGGCTTTGTCCCACTCCATGCTTCTTGAGGGACTTTCATCTTTAGACTTGTGGTTGGAGATCTATTCAAGAGATAAGTTGAGCATGCTACTGCTTCAGCCCAAAAAGTATTTGACAAACATTTCTCTTTGAGTAGGCTTCTTGCCATGTTCATTATTGTTTGGTTATTCCTTTCAGCCACTCCATTTGGTTGTGGAGTATACCTGGTTGTAGTTTGCATGATAATGCCTTTTGATTTGTAGAAATTTTCAAATTTGTTAGAGTTGTATTCTCCTCCTCCAACTAACCTGAGAGATTTTATATATTTTCCACTCTGTTTTTTAGCTTCTGCTTTGAATTCATTGAATTTTGCAAAAGTTTCAGACTTGTGTCTGAGAAAATAGATCCAGATTTTCCTGCTAAAGTCATCAATAAATGTTAGAAAATAAAAGCTACCACCTATGGACTCTGTTTACATTGGTCCACATAGGTCAGTGTGTACAAGTTTGAGATGTTGTTTGGCTTGAGTGGAGGACTATGGAAAACTAGTTCTCTTATGTTTTCCAAGTATGCAAGACTCACATGTGAATTTTGTTCTTTGAAGATAGGGAGACCTTTGACCATGGAGTTCTTATGTAGAAGATTTAGACTCTGAAAGGGTAGATGTCCAAATCTTGTTTGCCAAACCATAGTTTCCTTGGGGGTGGATGCACTTTGTGAATATGTTTGGATCAGATTTGCAGTTCTGAGGGTCAGGGGAAACATCCTATTCCGAGTCATGTGGATTTCAGAAATCAATTTTCTGCTGGGGTTTTTATCATAAATCCTGCAAGATGCTCCCTCAAAAAGTACCTTATAGCCATGTTCAATGAGCTGTCCTACACTTAGCAGATTATGTTTCAGATCTGGAACATGATAAACATTGTTTATGTCCTTCTTTACATTTTGTTTAGTAAGAATAGGTACAGTTCCTTTGCCTTGAACTTTTACTAAGGAATCATTTCCAAGTGTAATATCAGATGATATTGAAGAATCAATGCATGAAAGTAAATATTTGTTACCTGTCATGTGATTGTTGCATCCACTGTCCAACAACCAGAGATCTTTAGCTTATTCTTTAGTGTTGTGGAATGAGAGAAACATACCTCCTGAGGTTTCTCCCATGCTTTGCTTGAGAGCTAATCTTATTTCTTCTTCCTGCATTTAGATTCATAGTGCCCATACTTTTTGCAGTAATATCATTGTATGCTTGATTTGTCATTTGATCTTCTCCCTCTGCCTCTTTGAGGCTGGAAATTCTAATTCTGGTGCTATTGTCTGTGACCTTGGAAATTTTGATTCTGGTTCTGTTGTCTGTTACCTCCACTTGAGTGTTGGGTACTTGTAATGCTCCCTCGTCCTTAGTGACCTCTACCTCTCCCTTTGCTAAAGGAGAATTGAGTTTTGAAGGCATTGGTGATTGACTCATCTGTGAGATGCAGTCTGGTCTCATGTGTCACCAGGGAACCAATTAGTTTTGAAAAACATGACAGATCCTTGGATTCAAGGATTGTTGTAACAACCATTTCAAATTTATTTGGTAGAATTCTGAGGACTTTCTCAACAATGCGTTGATCAATGATGGCTTCACCAGTCAATCTGATCTGGTTCACGATTCCCATGACTCTGGTCATAAACTGATCCACATTTTTAGACTCTGTCATTCTTAAAGTCTCGAATTGCATCCTCAAGGTTTTCAATTTGACTGTTTTGACCCTGTCATTTCCTTGGTAGGATGATTTAAGAATGTCCCAAGCCTGTTTTTAAGTAGCAACGCCTATGATTTTTGAGAAAATCAAGTCATCTACTGAATTTTGAATCCAGAATTTGGCTTTATTCTCTCTGTTCCTCTGTGTTGCCTGAGTAATTCTCTGTTGGTTCATCATGGCAGAAAGGTCTGTTGGATCTGGTTCCACGTATCCAAGATCCACTGGATCCCAACACTGTTGTGCTTGCAAGAAGGATCTCATTCGAAGAGACCAAAACTCATAATTCTTTCCAAGAAGAATCAGACCTTGAGTTGGTCCTAAATTTCTAGACTTGGCCATCTTTAAAGAATTTTAACAAAACAGAAAAAAAGGAATTGTTAGAAAATTTCGTGTTTACCTGTTTCTTGTGCGTAAAACCAAGTCTTCTAGTTTCTTGCAGTGACTTCGGAACTTCGTGATTCAGGATTTCATGAGTTTCGAGACTCCTGTATATGAGTCTTCGATTTCTTGTCTCCCCAACTCCTGGTCACCGAAACATCGAAAAACACTTAACAACCCTGTATTGGCCCTTAGCCTTCGTCTATGTGACCACGACCGGTGACCACGTGCCTAATTGTTAAAGCGCTACCGGATTTTCACGATTTGGGGTATTGTGATGCAAGAACTTCGCCAGTTCTTTGTTCCTCAATATGTCGAAACCCGAAATATCCCGGCGCCTATCCTTCTCAAACAACTTTTTAGAATTTTGTGATTCGGAACTTCGCGAATCCTACTGCTCCAATTCCTGACCCTTTGAATTTCTGATATCTGAAATACCGAATTTCGAAATGCCGAAAATCCACTCCTACGGGAGATCAATGGCTATGAGCCTCCCCTGATCCAATGGATCAGATCCTTTCAAGATTTCACGGGTCAAGAGTCTCGAACTCTTACCCTTTGCATTCCCGGTAGCTGAAATGCCGAAATTCTCCTTTCGGGGATTTCCCCAAAACCTTGAACGCTGCAACATGTCCTCCTTGTGAACGATCACGATGTTTTCGAGAATTTGACGAGTCCTCACCTTTGCGTATGTGAGGGTTAAACCTCATGCAACTTATCTTGGATCTGATGGCTATCGGCTATCCACGTAAGATCAGACAGCTCCAGATCTCTTCTGCACACTTCTTTGATCCAACGACTCTCAGGCCACTGCGCTCCAGATCCAACGGTCTGGATTCCTTTGGGATTTTGCGAATCAACTTTTCTCCTATGCACTCCAGAGGACTAAACCTCATGCACTTTATCTCGGATCTGACGACTGAAAATATTATTCCTTTTTTGTGCACTCCTCGTCCTTTCTAAGCTCGATCAACGCCTCATATATGTTAGTAGAATCGATCTTACGACTGCATCTGCTTGTCCTTTGCTTCTTTAGCATGTTCTTTGCTGCTTCTGCAAAGAGTTTCTCCTGAAGCGGGAAATTCATGAATCTTTCATGAATTGAAAGTCTTTCATGAATTCTTTAAATCTTTCTGCCCTCTGCAACAATCTTTCACGAGTTTGTGAGAATTTTGCGAATTCTTTAAATGTTTCTGCCTTTTGCAGCAATCTTTCCTGAATTTGAAAGAATTTCGCGAGATCTTTAAACGTTTATGCCTTCTGTAGCTCAAACTCCTCAATCTTTTGAGCGTATTGCACTTTGCTTCCTTGTGCATCCTTTCTGCTACAATATTTTGAGCGGAGGGTGGACTATAGATTTCTCTCCAGGCCTTGTGAAGAATCTCGCGTCCTATGCTCTCGTTCACAGCATAAGCTCTGCGCTCTTGAGGATCTAGTTTCTCTCCAGACTGTGTGAAGAGGCTTACTGCTGAAGCTATGATACCATGATAAAATGTGAAGCAAAGAATACAGAGAAAGAGCAGAGCAGAAATAGAATTCAGTATATTAGGAATGCAAGTGAAAGAGTATAATAGAAAAGGGAAACTAGTTGAGCTAAATAGGCTCAAGCAAATCAAGAAATGATAGTACAGCTGGCCAGGACAGCTGGCAGTGTACAGTCAGTCTGTTGAGCTTACATTATATTTAACAAAACTGACTCCAATATTGTTGACAGGGCTGCTGCATCCAGCAGGCGTCCATAGCCTCGGCAAGGATGTCATTTAACCCACTCTAACACCTCTACCCTATCCAAGAATTATCCATTCAAGATGAATGACATTTTTACGATCAATTCCAACAATCATATCCGATAAGTTTCTTAAAACCGACATTGCTTCACTTCCAGCAGGCCTGTTCAGTACCCCGACGAAGTCGCCTTGGCATCATGCATGCATTTAACCGCTGCCAGGAGACCTGTTCAGTATCTCGATGGGTTTACAGACACCTCCCACACTTTTTAGTGCTTTCAAATCTCGAGAATTTATTTACAATTTGAAATAAACTATATTTTATTCAAGAGAGTGGGGTGATGCTAAAAAATTCAGATTTCGAAAAACTTGATATTTTCCAATTTAATTTCTTGTTTGATGACCTTCATCATGATATGAACTCTTAGTTTTCTGTTAAGAAAAAAATTTCGAGGACAGGATGGCATAAATGAATTGTTTTATTTAAAAATAAGGATAGTGTCAAGAGTTTTAATAATGATCGTATCTTCTCGTGATTGTAAAAGGAAACCAGGAACACTATTTTGAACATAAAGTTTCTTCTGCTAGTCTGAGTTTTAGCAATTTATAGTAATAGTGCTTTGAAATGACATCAACTGTTTCTTTAGGATAGGATTTCTGATTTTCCTTTCATTAACAAAATGGTGACTCAGACATTAATTTATTCAGGAACAAATGAAAACAAGAAAAATGAAAAGAGCAAAAATTGAGAAACAAAAAAGAGAATTAAAACAGAAAAATATGTACAGAGAAGTGCATCTGGAGTCATCAGGAGAAATAAATTTTGAGAGATTGGTTATTCATCGAGAAAGTGTATGGAATTCCCTCCAAATCATGTAGACGGAAAGAGATGGGACCAAATTTTTCATAAATTACAAATGGTCCCAACCACAGATTCTGGAACTTGTTGTGTTCCCCCTTTCCCTTGTGCAGTTTATCCCATTTGAGAAACAAGTCTTCGACATCGAAATTCCTATCTAAAGAAGAATTTGAATCAAACCATATTTTTACAATTTGTTGGTGTTGATCCAATTTCTTCTTTGCTTGTGCTCTTACTTCCTCCAGTTTTAACAATGCATTAATTCGACTTTCCAAAGGAGGGCAATCCTCTTCTTGTACTTTCTGCAATAATTGCAGAAATGGAAGTAAAACATGTGGAGGGAGGATTTCTTCTCTTTCGTAGATGAGAAAGAAAGGGGAATTACAAACAAAGGTTTTTGGTGTCACACTGTCAGCCCAAAGTGCATTATATAGTGCATTGTGCCAGTTCTTATGGTTTTCTGAAACTATCCTCTTAATGATATTGATTAAATTTTTATTTGTTGATTTTGCTAAACCATTTCCTTGAGGGTAGTAGCTGGAAGAATGTTTCAATTTAATCCCTTTTTCTAAGAAAAAAAAATCATATAGAGGGATGGGAAATAAGATGCATTATCAAATACAAAACATTCAGGAATTCCGAATCAAGTGATGATATGTGAATTAAGGAAAGATACTACCTCATTCGTGTTTACCACTTTCAAAGGTGCAACTTCGGACCATCTGGTAAAATAATCCATTGTTGTAATAATATACTTATGTTGTTGTGAGGAAGAAGGATTACTTGGTCCTATGATGTCAAGACCCCATTGCTGAAAAGGGGAATGTACAGTGATAGGTTGCAAAGGAAATGTTGCCTTCTTAACCCGTCCTGCATCCTTTTGGAAAACTATACATTTACGACACAATGTGTGAGAATATTTAAACAAAGTGGGCCAATAGTATCCAACTCTTAACACTTTGTGAGTAGGGGTGTCTCCACCGAAGAGTCCACCAACTTCACCTGCATGAAGTTTAGATATTACTTTTTCTGATTCTTCCTATTCTAAACAATGCATAAGAACACCGTCAAAATTCTTTCGAAATAAAACATCATTTATTAACTGGAAAGATGTAGATTTTAACTTGAGTTCTCTTCTATTTTTAGGATCAAGGTGGTGAGGAGCAGATCCATGTGTCAAATAAAATTTAACATTCTTATACCAGGAATTGGCAGCAACTTGTGCACAACTAATTTGTTTTTCATTATGTTGAGTTACAGTTAAGGTGTTAATTTGACTTTCATGTTCTTTAACTAAATCAACAACTAGTTTACATAGGCCTTGACCTATAAAAATTTGTGCAGGGGTTATTTTGAGGTCATACTCTTGTAAGGACGTCATCCAATTTTACCTTTTCTCACCCAGTTATTTTTGTACTAACAGGTTTCTTACAGCTGGGTAAGGAACAATAACCTTGGTTCTGGATTTTAGCAAGTATGACCAGAAGTGTTTCCCTGCTTTAAAAACAACATATGCCTATTGATCTACTGCTAGATAATTAATCTCTTCTCCTTTGAAAGATGAGCTCATGAAGGCAATGGGTACCTCATTGTTTTCAACGTTTTTCTGTGTTAACACAACAACATAAGATCGGTCAGAAGCAAAGGTGTAAAGAGTGAAATCCTGAGAGAAATTGAGACTCATCAAGGAAGGAGATTCTACTATTTCTTTTCTAATGGAGTCAAAATATTGAATTTCTCGTGGTCCCCAACGATACATAACGTCCTTTTTAATTAAGTTCTGCAATGGTCTTACCATTTCTAAAAAACTTGGGACAAATGTTCTGACAAAATTAATCTTGCCTAAAATATTTTACTTTTTCCTTAGGATTCATTTTTAGATTGGAGAGCTCCATAACCAAGACTTCAGGAGATTTAACATCTCCAAACTTCTCTAAGAAACAGGTTTCAAACTTGTCCCAAGAGTCGATGGTTTAGGGTTGTTGGGTAAAATACCATGTAGAGGCATTGCCCTCAAAAGTATAAGGAAAGAGGATGAATACTGCATCTTCATGCTCTACATTTCGGAGTATAATGGCATACATAAAAAAAATTATGTGATCCTTAGCAGATTGTTTAGAATCTGGATCAAATTTAGGAAACCATTTCTCTTGGTGTTTCGGCAATGGATGTTGCGGTCCAGGTACAACCACGGTATCTTGATCGAGCCAAGGTTTGGCATAATTGTTTTTTTTTGCCATGGGTTTTGGTGGTGTCGAAGGATGAGATGATTCATATGAGGAATTAGCTTCGTCAGATGACTCTCCTCCTGAAGAGGATGGATATGAACCAGGTGGAGAAGGTGGGATTCCAGACCCTCTGGCTCCAAGAGGAGGTGTTTCAATAGGATTGGTGGTGTTATCACCTAAAGGATTTGAGAGTATACCAGTTCCTTCAAGGTGTTCTCAGATATCTGATAAATCTAGGGGTTGATTAAGTGGCCTACCAGGTTGTCTGATACGAGCTAAGGTATTATGTGTTCTTATGAGTGACTGGCGAACAATATCTTGGATGTCATCTGTTTAAGGGGCTGGTGTCACTGGTTCAATGAGAATCTCAGGATTATCGTTTGAAGTAGTTGTTGTTTCAAGTGTAACATTGTTGTCTGAGTGACTACGCGTTACGACAGGGGAGCGAGTGTGTGGGGGAGGAGTCTTGCAACCTCCATGTGCCATCAATTGAATTCAGGCCCTCCTTCTAGCAGCATTTGTTGACAATAAAATTTGACATCCCATCAGCTGGAAGAATAGATCCAGTCCGGGCTTGTCTAGATAACCCAAGCTGTTTGGTGTAACCTGTTCTGACAGGTTTAATGGCTTCGTTAGACAACTAGGGTCCTAAAAAAAAGAAAAGAAATCAACTAACTAATACTAAAACTACAATAATATATAAACTTTAATCTAATTATTTACAAATACATTCAACATAAAGATAAATATGAACATGCCATTATGTACATAGTAATTACAAATTGCAAGTTTTTAATAGATGCCTTGCAAAATCAATGTTTGGTAACTGTTTTCAAAAGTATATAAAGAAAGCACATTTTTTATATTTTCTATTTTCTAATCATAAATCTAACAACTTAAACAAAACATGTTATGAAACAAGGATAGAGTGATGGTCAAAGCCAATCTAAAACTGTCATGTTTCGCTAATAGGTAAAATAACAGAAATTAAATGGAAATAAAGCTAACCTGAGATTAGTTTTATACCATGTCTATGCCTCTGTGCAATCCAAAACTCCAATTGTCCTGCTTGTAAGAAAAATCTATGATAGGCTTGTACTGATGCCTCCTGAACAAACTCCAGATGTTTATTGACAGCTAGGATATGAGAACAAAATAGTAGACATGTATGAACAATGATCTTACAATTACGAATGATTACAGTAACATAAATCTTAATGTAAAGCATTCATTTTATCAATCAACTAAATATCATATGTAAATCATGATATTAAAATAGATATAATGATCACAGTGATAATTTGTGAAACAACAAATTATAAACAACATTTAAAACACGAATAAAATGGAACATCATATTTCATTGAGAGTAAAGATATATAACACATTAATATTCAAAAATAAACGAGACAACTTCACATTGGTCTAAAGCCGAAATGCTAAAAGCTGGTCCATTAAGTTCTGAATATTATTTGTCCATAATCTGTTTTAGGCCAAGATGATCATTACTTACAAAATGAAAAGTATTTAAATTGATTTGAAATCACATTCTCCTATCTCACAGGATAGGATAGGATTTCATAAAATCAAAACTATTAAAAAAATAGTGGGCTAACAACCACTTATAACAAGAGTTGATTTTACTCAAAAATTAATCAAAGTTTTTGTAAAACAAACAGAAAAGAAACTACTAATCATTCAGATGCATAATCAAATATGTTTCCCCCAGATGATCAACAACATGATCTACTATTTCTTTAAAAAAAAAAAAAAAAAAGTTATAAAATTACCCATAACTAATTTCTAATTTTTGTATTTAAAAAGAGACTTGGCTACAGAATTGAAAGATTTTGTAGCTAGTCTTATCTTACCAAACTAAATCAAATTCCAAATAGACTCAATTTAAAAATAGATAACAGGAATAAAACAAGAGAGAAAATTGTTTTACCATTTAAAATTTGACTAAAGATGGGTCAGGTAGTTTAGAATTTACTATCGCTTTGACACTTGTTGCATTTTTTATTACTGTGTTTCCTTCTCTCTTGATTCATTTAGATTTCCTCTCTGCGTGCACTTTGAGGTCGAGATTTTCTCGTCTCAATGATTCATTTTGAGCAATAAGTGTTTTAATCCGGGCCTGAAGAATGGGTATGCCAGTGTAATACCGCTCGATCCAATGGAAACAAACATCACACTCTACAGGAGGAATGGAAGGTCGATGAAGTGTACAGTCAAACATGGATGTATCAACCTTATCCACTATTTTCCCTTGATCGATCCCAATACCAGAGAACCCCTCCTCACGTTTGAGGCACAGTGGAAAATTAGTCACAAAGTCGTAGGGTTCAGTAGGAACAATAACTTTCTTCCTGTAACCTTGATAGTCTGGGTCTTCCAAAGCTATAAAATATTCTATTTTAGAGTCTGAGACCTCATCGACCTCGATTGGACCGATCAAGCTTAGATGAGCGTCGTTTTGTTTCCTCAATTTCCTTGAAATAAGACTACCTACCTTTTTGTTCTGGAACCCTAAGTTTGTGCATTTTTTCTTTCTTTGTTTGCAAGGTTTCTCAACATTCGGCTTTACAATGACGTTTGGGTTAGCATCAATATTAGGAATAAGAGGTTCAGTTACCTCCAATTCAAACATATTTTTCTTAGATGAAGGCTTACTTCGCATCGCTGCATCTAGAGGGTTTTTGTTAAGAGAGTCTGGTCCATTTCTTGAAATACCAAGTTGGTTTTTAATCAATGGCTCACCTAAGTTATGGTTTACTACAAGAGCATTCATGGTAAAACCATTTCTTATCAAAAACATATCCCAGCAGCCACCCACGGTTGACAAGTGATGAATCAACAAAATTTTAATCAATCCATGATGGAAAAGACTTGAATCAACACTCTGTCTCTTGTATCTTTTGGACATTTTATAGAGACTTCTCAACAGATAAAATGGAATTCTTAATTCAAAACCAATGAAATTAATGAGTAAGTGAATATGATAGAGGAAGACTAATATGTATCGACCCTCACAGGTCACAAATTGTTTGATAATCAACAACAGGCTATGCCACCTAGGTTTAACCAGGGAGATGGGAATACCTTTCTCGCAATAGTTGATTTTTCAGGACATCATAAACAAGCTCCAGGGTACTCCTTTAATTCATGAGTTTTTGAACCATTTCTCTCATGTCGATGGAATCCCTACTGCTTCACTTACAAACCCCTTAGTTAGTTCTAACTGTGTGTCCCCAATTTTTTTCTCTATAACCATTGAAGGTCTGCGTGAAAGCATGTGCCACCTGAAGGTTATAGCCTTCAAATATTTTAAGGAAAACATCCCAACCTTGGATTTTTAAGTCCTCTATCGCATCGTCCTGAGAGAGTAATTCATGGAATCCATTCGAATCCAAGCGAACGATAGGAGCCATGAAAAATCCAACCAGAATGTAACAGGGATAACTCAAAATAGTTTTAGGTTTGAATGGTAGGAGTGATGGAAATAAATATGAATGGATAGTGGAGAAACGACCATAACAAATCCTGTGAGTTATCATATCAAAGGTAGTGGGGGAAAACACCAAGGGTTTGATCGTAGATTCTTTACCATTCCTTGTAATGAGAACCAGACATACAACGTATCGAAAGCCTGTGAATGCAATGAATGGCTCATTAATACGTTAAGCCAACGAGGTGATGTAAGGACATGAGCACATCATGCATGTATTCATTTGAATGTCTATTGATATAACCATTAAGTTCACGAGGGGACTAACCAACATATGAAAGGATATTAATAAATTGAATACAAACTATCAAACCGTACAATAGCTAGATCGAAACCCCAAAACATCTAAAATAGGTTATTCAAACATTAGATTTAGATTTCATGTCAGCATGGTGACCTTCAAAAGGAAGAATTCTAAGGCATACAACTTATAACACCAGGCTAGGTTTTATGTTTGAATCATGCTTACAGTGATGAATCAAACATAAAACAAAATGAAAACGCAGTCAATAAGAAATTAATCAAAATATTTCTTAACCCAGTAATTATCTCAAAGTTCTCGAAGTGAAAGTTTACGAAATCGAGGTGAAGACAACTACTGAACATGCAATTTCTTGTTTAAACATGAAGATCATGTGGGGCCGCCAACAATACTCAAAGACAAAAGAAGAACATGAGTAACATTTGAGAATGGTGCTAAATTTTTTAAGAGAGCACAAGTTGTATGCCAAATTAAGTAAGTGGATCTTTATCAAAAGAAAATTCACTATTTTGGGCATAATATTTCATCCAATGGGATAGTAGTTGATCCCAAGAATATAGAGGCTATTAGGGATGGCCAACACCAAGAAATATGTTAGAGGTCAAACCATTCATGGGTATTTCCAGTTATTGCAAAATAATTCCCAAATATGGAAAGCCCTTATTTGCAAAACAAGGGAGTGAAATTTGGATGGACTTCAGAGTGTGACGTGAGATTTCAATAACTAAAAGACATTTTGACAAGTGCACTGATATTGAATATTGTTTATTGAAATGAATATTTTTTGGTGTGCATTGATGCGTGCAAGGAAGAGATCAGTGGATTCCTCACTCAAAAGGATCATGTGGTGTGCTACGAGTCACAAAAATTAAAAGAGAACAAGAGGAATTATGATAAACATGAATTGGAATTAGCAACCGTTATTCATGTATTGAAAATGTGGAGACATTACTGTTGGGATCTAAAGATGTCTAAAAACAACCTTAGTTTAACATTAATTTATCAACCCAAGGATTCATCTTTTATCTCAAAGAATATCGGCAAAGTCTATGCAGATAGCTCGTAGAGGCTAAAATCGTGTAGTGAAAGAAAATATGAGTTTATCAGCAATCAAGTTCCTCGAACATTCATCGAAGATTCTAAGAATTGAAATCTAAAGGTGTGCAATGGAAAGAAACTAATTAATCTATTGAATTCATTTTAAGAGTAGTAATTGAATCTAAATAAAGACTTGCAGAAATGACTATTATTATGAATCCAATTGTTGGAAAGAAAAAGGCGAATTACTCTATCTATGGAAAGAAACAAAGATTCTATTCTAATAAAAAAGAGACAACAATCATACTTCTATTGAAAGGAAAAACAACTATATTCTAATGGAAAGGAACGACAATTGTAAACTAAGTAAAAGGAACAACAAATGTAAACTAAGTAAATTTGAACAACAAATGTAAACTAAGTAAATGTGAACCTATGAGGAACTATCACACATCAAATCTAAATAATGGGAATTGGAGAAACAATCATCTAATTCTTAAGGAAATATCTATCTCTTGCAATTGACATAAAATCATCAACACATTGATGCATTCATTTAACTTCTGTAAAAGAGAATCGAATCACAAAACAAAAATTGAACTGATACAATTACAGGACGAACAATAGCTCCTTTAGACTAGGCCCTTGGTCCTTAGAAGAACTGCTATTTGAATTTCAGTCTATAGAAATGGTAAAAACGCTCAACACTTTTATTAATTTCATAGCTGGTACAACATTTTACAAAAACTACTAACACATAGCAATTCTAAGTTCTGAGTTCTTGCATGCAATTCTTCTCTCTCTTTCCAAGATCTATTTACCCCTTATATATTACAATAATCTGGGTAAATTAATCTATCCTGAGGATCGAGAGATCCTCAAGATTGCTTTACTATTATAAAGTTACAATATAAGAAACTCTATCATCTTCAAAACTGCCTTGTGCCATAAACTATTCAACCTCTAATAACTTGAGTATCTTCAAGATTTGCTTTGCTATCTTGGGTTTGAAAATATTTAACAAATCCTGTAATAAAACCAGACAATTATAATCATATTTTAGAATCTATGTAATCTAACTTCAACAATAACGTTAAAGAGTATATTATTCATTTTCTATTCTATTTTCTCCTAACTAATCGAAAAGTCAATCAAGATGATATCATGAAATGTTGGAAAAAGGAATATATTCATACCTTTTTCATAACCTAACATACCCCCCAGCTTACCTTCTTGAATGTCCTCATGCAAGCTGAGATATTACATGTAGAGCAGTAATGCTGTAAGGTGGAAAGGTTGGTTCACCAGGCCTTCTGAACCCATTACTTCTTTTGAGTTCTCCAAAAGAAGCATCCTCCCTTTTCTTGTTAATTTGATAATATTTTTGGTAACTTTCTGGAGGGAACCAGATGATAGGGGGATTATATCTTGACCCAATCCAAGAAGACCCGTCCTCGTGGAGAAATCTAGAATACCTCTCTATTTTGTAGGTAGCTGCAAAGAAATTCCTATACCCAATGGGTTCCCTACTCTTTACTTCACTGGAGGATGCATCCCATCTCAGTTTAGAAGCAGTAAGAGCTTCCTCCTTACGCTCCCTAAAACGAGTGATACCTGCGCGTATAACCTGTATATGGATAGGGGCTAAGGAGTCTATGACCCCCCCTCTTTTCATAAAGGTTTTATGTCACATAATGGCTGGAAAGGACTTTGGAGGTTCTCCCCTAACCCAGAGATCTATCCCAGCTTCCCTCTTTAGGAAGGTTTTATGAGATTTACCCCATCTGACTTGGTTCTGAGTAAATGACAGAATTGTCTGAAACTGTATGTCACCTATGAATAGGCAACGATTATCTTCCCTATTTTCTTCCAGAATGAAATTATGAAAGTACAATTCACACAAAAAGTATTGTATCTTTTCGTCCTTCTCTCTGAAACATGAAATAAACTCAGGTACAATGGAAAATGAAATAGGTTTACCTACTTTGATGGCCTTCACTCTTAATAACATATATTGTTCCAGCAATAATAAAGTGTAATTGGTGGTAGGGTCTCTGCAATTAATAACATCAGAGTAGACATCACAGATTTCTTTGATTTTATCCAAAGCCTTTTCTAATTGAGTTTGCACCTTTTTTATCTTCCCTTGGGCTCTAGTGAGCGCAACATAGGTCTCACTCTCTATTTTTGTCATGTCCTTCAGTTGTTTAACAATATTTTGATGGTCACTAGTCCTTCAGTTGTTTAACAATATTTTGATGTTCATCCCTAGTGACCATCTCATCTTGGTGTTGATCCAATGCTTGCTAGGCTTGTCCCAGCTCTGCCTTTAGTTTATCAATGGTGACACCCTGTGATTGATATTGGGATGCTTGGTATTCTTACATAGCCCCTGGATTGAGTTAATTCTTGCTAGACCTGTGTAAGTTCTTCTTCCATTCTATCCACAATAGCAGTTTGTTTCTGGGACTTGAGTGCCTGGTGCTCTTCTATAGTTAGTAATTCATTTATGTTTTGAGCTAGGGTTTGTTGAGACTGCATAAATTGTTCCTCCAATCTCCTGATGGTAGCATTCTTCTTAAGGAGTTGAGATATTTCCTCTAATACTAGGGTGTCTGTCTGCACCTCAGTATCAATTGTTTATGTAGCTATCATATTTTCCTGTGTTTCTACAGGAATTACTTCCTCGTTATGACCTACTGTTTATTCTACTATTATTTCTTCAGGGTCTATTTGTACCCCCACAGAATTTGTACTGTCTACTTCTTTAGGAAGAGGGTTTCTTCCTTGCACTCTGGCCCTTTTGTTATTCTTTCTTCTATGGGACTTATCTTCTTGTTCTAACTGTTTCCTCAATTCCTTAATAATTTCCTTGAGTTTACCCACCTTATGTTTCAATACTTCAGCCTTCCTAGCGTTTTTCTTCAACAATTTGTTTTCCTTTTTTAACTTTCTAATTTTCTTATGGCTCTTGGATGATTTTTGTTTATGAGAGGTCTCAAGGTCTTCCTCATTCTGGCCAGCAAATTGTTG
This sequence comes from Picea engelmannii, assembly GCA_009831015.1. NCBI lineage: Eukaryota > Viridiplantae > Streptophyta > Pinopsida > Pinales > Pinaceae > Picea > Picea engelmannii. Next base: position 350,789 of record ML795198.1, on the reverse strand, counting down.
TTCCTCTATTCCTTCCAAATGTTATGTATATCCAAGAGGGCTTCTTATTTCAAGGTGAGGTTCTTCCTGTGCTATGTCCTCTGGAAAAGACATTTCAATATCAGGAAAATATTCAACTTGTTTTGAAGAGGAGGCTTGTTCTAAGCATTTTTCTGGATTATTTGTGCCTCTGTCAATTGAGGTTCCCAAGCTTCCCAGAACCTGGGCTATTTCTACCTCATAGCTCTTCAAACTATGTTCTGTCACATGCTCTAATGCTGGTTGGGTGTCTTCCTAATCATTCCTTGGTGAGGTCTATTCTTCTTGCCCAGTTTCTTGAACATTCTCCCATGGAGACTGTTCTATAGAGTTATGAAGTTCTTCAGGCTATTTTGTTGTACCCTGATTTGATTCAGTTGTTTCCTGAATTCGTCTCCTTCTTCTCCTTGTCTGAATGATACTTTTAGGGACAGTTGTTGCTATCTTCCTCTTTTTCGTTAATTCCTGTGTTTGTGAGGTCTGGACCTTTTTGACTTGGGCAAGGTCTACCTCAGCTTCGGTTTGAGGAGATGGGATTTCTCTTTGGGTAGTAGTCTCCTCTGCCTGTCTATCTTCAATTTCCTGTGGTGGTTCTTCATGGCATAATTCAGGCTGCTCCAGTTGTGGGGGTCTATTGGCCTCAATCAGGTTATCCCAGGTCAATTGAGTTTGACTCAGTGATTTATTTGTTATCAGTTTAACTAATCTGTGGTGACCGATAACAGTAACAGGGTCCTTTGATTTTTGTGTTCTTAAGGCAACCTAATGTAATATGGAAATAAAAAAGAAAGGTAGATTAAGTACTAACCGTTTTTTTAAAGTTGCCAGTAGTTTAAGGTGGCGAGGTTGAATTACATCATATCGTCCATCACAGGTGATGTACCACTGAATTATCCCTACCAGTTCCTTCCATGGTTCTATGAGGGTACTGGGATTAATTCCCTTTCCCTTCTTATCCAATTCTTCCCCAAGGTCTGTGAAAGTTTCCACAGCTTCCTTCAGTGTTGTGTATTTTCTTGTCCATTGAATGCCCATGGTAGGGAGGCCTGTGACCTCTGCTAATATTTTTTGGGTGACTGATATTTTTATTCCTCACACCATAGAGATTTCTCCATGTAGATTCTGAAATAATTCAAGTGTGACATTTGTGTCATATCCTTGTAGACGGTTGAAGTACTCCATCCACCCTATCCGGTGCAGGATGTCTCTTGCCTGCTCTGTAACCTGTAGTAAAGTTGGCTCTCTGCGCACACCTCTTCCACCCATTTCATGAGAAAAGGTGGACGACTATCGTTCCAAGTAGTAGGCTTGGTTAGACCAGCTTGGAGGAAAAATTATCGAAAATAGAAAATATCAGAGACAACAAATGTTTACAAATGTGGGTATTTATTACAATCATTACTATGTTTATCGAGAAGCATGTCAAGCATCCACTCCCCTCATTAATATGAAGGTCGACCTCAACCATCAGTGTAGGGGAAAGTAATGAGTGTAGGTATTTATGGTGAGAAGTAATGATTGTACTGCCGCTGCCAATGGGGATCAATGATTTATTTTCAAACAACATATTTTAACAGTAATCATTAAACATTAGTCCACTTTTGTGGAATTGAAATACACATATACTCAAAATAATGATTTACAGATACATACATCGAATAAATTAAATCTGTTCATTTAAATAATATCCCACATATCATAATGTTGTTACTTTTCCATTTTATTGAATACAACCGAAATGATAGCCGTGTTATTTGAGTGAAGGAAATCTAGAGACATGCACAAACATGGCGTTTAAGGTAAACTTCCATACCACAGGCAGAGCCACTATTGCCAGTAAGCGTCCATAGCCTCGACATGGTTTTCTTTTAACCCCTAGATGAGCCTGTATCCTTGATAATTATTTGAATCATCTTTTCCAAAAAGACCATTATCCTGGTTTGGTAGCCAGATAGTGATAATGCCAATCACTGGATTTTAACTTAGGTGAACAAGTCGGTTCGTGATGAGACCTCTTTTCCTTTGATCATAAATGTCAAAGGCCATTTCCTTGGTATGGTAGCCATAGTGGGAATGTCACTTAGGTTATTATCCTATGATCGTGGTAGGTTGGCTCGTGATGAGACCCCCTATACTTTTTGAATTATTTTATTTTATTTTATTTATTTATTTATTTAAGTTTTTCTCAAAAAAATACCATTATCATGGTTTGGTAGCCAGATGATGATAATGCCACTCACTAGAATGTAACTTAAGTGAACAAGTCAACTTGTGATGAGACCTTTTGTCCTTTGACAAAAGGAAATGTCAAAGGCCATTGCCCTGGTGTGGTAGCCATAGTGGGAATTTCACTTATGTTAGTATACAATGATCGTGGTAGGTTGGCTCGTTATGAGACCCCCTATTCTTTGTGGGAAGAGAAAGAAATTTTATTGATTTTCTTTTTTTAAGTTAATGAAGGGAGGCTCATATACTCCTTAAGAGTAAGGGATGGCATAAAGAAGTGTAAGGATGCCAAGTAAAAGTGTGTCGCGGACTCCTTATTAATTATAAAGGTGAGATATAATTTAAGTGTATTTGTATGTATAACGGAAAAGAAACGAATTATGGTGGTTACAGGTTATGAAAAAGGTTTAAGATATTTTGAAGAAAGTGATCCAAAAAACAATTTGATAAGGTATGGGAGATAGTCCACAAAATAATGATAGATCGTTAGAAATAATGCTGGTGAAAATTATTTGGTGAAAGTTGTACCCCAAAGGAAAGGTTTAGCGTTTTATCAACAACGTAGGGAAGGAATGACAAAATGAACAACAGGTGTGCAAAGGAACAATGGGCATGAAAAAGGAACGACAATTGTTCCATTCAAAGGAAAAACAAGCATGCAAAAGGAACAACAATTGCTCCATTCAAAGGAACCATAGGCATGCAAAAGGAACAACAATTGTTCCGTTCAAAGGAATAGAAAGCGCGCAAAAGGAGAAACAATTGTTCCGTTCAAAGGAACAACAGACGCGCTAAAGGAACAACAATTGTTTCATTTTTAACCATCTGAATGGGTAATTTTTAGAAACCTGGAAATGTGTTTTGCTTGAATCCAAGGTTGATAAGTCATCAACTAAATTCATTTATGAGTTGGTTTATTTCAAAATTAAGTAGTGGATGGTTTGTTAATGTTATGAATTTCATTATAGTTGCCCAATTGCTGTTGCTGAATCTTGACACATTCATTTTTCTTCGAAAGACAAGGTTTGGGTGATGAGGTGAAGTAGGAGTTTAGAACAGAAAAGAGTGCTAATTGAGTTTATTACAGTTATCCTCCCTAGTTCTGATTTTCTCGAATGACTGTAAAAAATGATAAAAAAACTAAATAAAATCTATAGAAAACAAAATTATATACAATATGTACAATGTCAACAAAATTCAACATTTTATGGAGTTGGGGTGGCTGGATTACCTTCCCAGCCATCCAAAATTTGAACAGTAGGATCCTTACTTACTTCCTGGTAGAAAGATTCTTTCGAGGGTGGCTGATGATAGAGTCATAGCCGATGTCCATTGACTTGAAATGGAGATCCGGAACTGTCGATGGTACTTAACGTGACTGTCCCATTATCATGGACTTCATTGATTTTGTATGGTCCTAGCCACCTCATCTGTAATTTTCCCGGAAAATCCTGAAATCTGGAATCATAGAGGAGCGCCCAATCACCTTTTTTAAATGATTTTTTCTTTATATGTTTATTGTGTCAGGTTGTCCTCTATTTCTAAATAACGGTTGTGCATTCTACAATAGACAAATGTGCTTCATATAATTCGTTGAGTTGTTGAAGGCGTTGTTTATGTGCTTTTGTAAGATCCAGTCCGATTACCTGGGCCATCCTTAGAGTCTTGATTTCAAACTCGATTGGGAAGATGGGTTCTTTTCCATAGACTAAATGATAAGGAGAGTAGCCAGTGGTATTACGCCATGTTGTGCAGTAAGTCCATAAGGCATTTGGGAGCTCAGAAGCCCAATTCTATATGTTTGTTGAGACAGTCTTTGTCAGGATTGCCTCCAAGACTTTATTGGTGCTTTCCACTTGCCCATTTTCTTGTGGATGGTATGGAGAAGTAATTTTGTGTTTGATATGATAATTATCCAGGGTGGTGGTGATTCTATGAGTTGTAAATTGTGACCCCCCATCACTAATTACCTCTCTTGGTAGTCCATAGCGTATGAATAATTTAAAAAGAAATTTGACGACTACTTCTTCTGTTGCATTTGGTAAGGCTTCTACCTCTACCCATTTAGTCATGTAGTCTATTGCGAATAGAATATAGGCCTTCTGATTTTACTTTGGATTGAAGGGGCCAACAAAGTCTTGTGCTTTCAAATGAATTTCAAAAGCCTGACCTAGTTTTCCCATCCATTGACAACTATCGCAGGTCTGGACATATTTCTTCATGTCTCTGAATATTGAGGGCCAATAATAGCCCATCTGCAAAATTTTGTGTCCAGTCCTGCGATCTGCAAAATGTCCACCACAGGGCTCGTCATGTCCGGCCTTTAGTATGTCATAGATTTCGTCATCTCGTACGCATCTAAGGATCTGGATATCAACTCCTGTATGGAAGAGATATCTGTCGATCCAGGAGAATCGTGCGCTACGCTGGACGATCAGTTTTCTTTCCCTGGATGAAATATGTGTCGGTAATCTTCCCACTACCAGGTAATTTGCCACATCAACGTACCAAGGTGGCTTTGTAGTGATGGAAAACAGATGCTCATCTGGAAATCGATCTTCAACTATTAAGGAGTCGTTTGTTTTGGGTATGCGGGATCGGAAGTCTGTGACAAGATTTTCTCTACCGGATCGATCTTTGATGGTGATATCAAATTCCTGCAATAGAAACAACCATCGAGTGACCCGTCCATTAGTAATTGGTTTATTATCTAGATATACGATAGCAAAATGATCAGTATACAGAATGACCGGATAACCTGTTATATAATGATGAAATTTATTGATGGCATGTATAACAGCTAAAAACTCTTTCTCTGTTACTATATAATTAAGTTCAGCTAGATTAAGATTCTTGCTAATAAAATAAATGGCGTAGGGTTTCTTGTCCTCCTCCTGTCCGAGGAAAATGTCTATGGAAATATCTGATGCATCGGTGGAGATGTGAAATGGTATTTTCCAATTTGCCCCCCTTAACACCGGTGTTGTTGAGATCAACTTATTGAGTCCTACAAATGCCACATCACACTTGTCAAACTACTGAAATTCTACATTACTAATCAAAGCATGTAAAGGTGCAGCGGTTCTTGCAAAATTTTCCATAAATCTACGATAGTATCCTAAAGCACCAAGGAAACTACGTACCTCAGTTTGTGTGTGTGGTGTATTTAGATTAAGGATTACCTCTATTTTTGTTTGATCTACCCTAATTCCATTTGCAGAGATATAATTCGCTAGTACCACACCTTCTTTCATCATCATGTGAAACTTTTCATGGCTTAAACATAACCTGGTCGCAATGCACTGTTCTAGTATTTTCTCTAGGTTATTTAGTGCTTGATCAAAGTCATCGCCATAAGGAGTGAAGTCATCCATATAGACTTCAAGTCCTTTGTTGATCAGATCGCTGAATATGATCAGAATGGCCCTTTGAAAAGTGGATGGAGTGTTACAAAGTCCAAAGGGTAATACTCTATATGCAAAAGTGCCCCAGGGGCATGTGAATGTAGCTTTATCTTGATCTTTTGGGGTGATCTGAATTTGATTGTACCCACTACAACCATATATGAAAGAAAATAATTTATTTCCTGCCAAAGTATCCAGGACCTAATCAATGAAAGGCAAAGGGAAGTGGTCCTTTTGAGTGGATTTGTTAAGTTCCCTGTAGTCAACACAGATTATCCATTTCCCATTTTTCTTTGGGACGATCACTAATGGGGAAACCCACTGACTATCTGAGATGGGATATATAAAATCTACGTCCAACAACTTTTGTAATTCTTCTTTAATGATATCACTGAGGTGAGGATTCAATCTTCTTTGTGGCTATCGGATAGGCCAGGCATCTTTTTCAACATAAATGTGGTGTGTGCAGAGTTGCGGATCAATACCTTTCATTTCAGAATATTCCCTTGCAAAAAGCTTGCTGGTATTTGGAGAGGACTTGAGTTATCTTTTGTTGTTGTTGTCCATCTAAATTGGCATTGATGTTTAGAGACCTCCCTGATGCAATCTCGACTGGTTTTCTGTTATGAACAACTATAGTTGGAATTTGTTGTTCTATTAAATCTTCCAACAGGTCTCCCTATGCTTCACAGTCTAGAGCAACTTGGAGCATCTGGCAGGTCGGGTTGCTCATGGTGGCTAGACTATTGATAAACCCACTGATTATGTCATCCTCTAGCTGGTTTTTAAGTTTGAGGGATTCTTCCTGCATAAGAGGGGCTCGTAAATCCCTCTCTGGGTATCACGGTGGTGGCAATTGTGGGTATACGAAAGGTGGACTTGGTTTAGCAGGAGGATATAAAATGAGGTTCTTTGTGATACCCCCTCTAGTGGTTGTCATATTAACCACTCAACATCCTATGTACACATATGTTGTTGCAAGCCACAGCCTGCCCAGTATCAATGGATGCCCTTCAAGTCCACTTCTTGGGTTGATGATGAGGAAGTCCGTCCGATATTCCCAAGAATCAACGGAGATGGATATATCATGTAATGTGTCAATTGGTCGAACTACCGATCAATTTTCCAACTGCAACATTATTGCGGTGGGTTCGAAGGAGTTAAAACCTAGGGTATTGTAGGTTTCCATAGTCAGGATGTTGATGGATTCTCCCAAATGAACTAGTGTATTGGGAAAAGAACAACCTTGGATATGAACTATCACTATGGGATTCCCCGGATCTCCATATTTGACTGGTTCTTGCCTACCTAAAATTAGATCAGACAAGACTCCTACCACGCGGACTGTTGATGATGTATTTTTAATTTTTCTGATGGGATTTCTCCCACATATCTCCTTGATCATTTTTGGGTAGATTGGGATGTCCTGAAGAGCTTGCAGGAGTGGAATCTTGATATATAAATGCTTGAGTTCCCCTACAGTGTCAAATTTGGGATATACGGTCGGTTTTTCTATCATCAATCTTTCGGGGAACGGAGGGGAGGGCGTTGCATCCTTATCAGGAACTTGTGATTCGACTGTGTTTCCCCCCTGCTCGATTTCTTCTGTTATTACCACAATCGAAGGTGTTATTTCTGGTTGTTTTTCACTCTCCTGCTCTTCAAAAATGTTATTTTATTCAGGAGAAATTATTCGTCCCGATCTCAACCGTATTTTGCTACACCCTACCGAGATGGTCTCTCCTTCCCCATTCTCCATAATCTGGATGAGATGAGTTGGTCTGTTATTTGGATTTGGGTGAGGCTGGGATGGTAGTTGAGGGCGCAAATGTGACTATGTATTTTTTGACAATTGGAGTGGTGCTTGTAGCGTAGGCTGAGTTTGAGGGGCCATCCCCATGGGTTGGTTGTTTATCCCCATGGGGCGCTGCCAATTCTGATTCCAATTTGGGTTTTGGGTAGTCATGTTGGGCCACTGTGAAGGGTAGATGTTGTTGTTTGATTTTTTCCAGGATGAGGTGGGATATTGTGAGTTAGGCCAAGTGGAAATTGCAGTTGGCTAATTCTGCCAGGCAGGATTTGCAGTGGGCTAGTTTTTCCAAGTGGGATTTGTAGGTTGGTATTGTTGGGGCTGCCAGTTCTGATTAGTAAATGGCTGACCCTACCATGTGCTACCAGGAGATTTCTACTGATTATACTGTCCATAGAATAAAGAGGAAGGGTCATGGAGTGTATTTGGAGGTCGATTCTTCCACTGATGACACTGAGCCATCAGATATAATGGCTTTGTTTCTTCTTCTGCCTCTCTAAAGATAGCTTTCAGTCCAGGAAGCGATGGTCATTATTCTATGTCATGATCCTTGGTGCATATAGCACAAACCCAGACCACGTCCAAAGGGCAGTCCCTTGGACCATGTTTTCTTCTGCACCTGTGGCAAAATATGGCCAACGTTTGTTCTGCTTCTATTTTTTTATGTTTGACCTGCAATACATCCAATTGTGTAGTCAGAGTGCTCAAAATATCTGTTTTGAAGTTTTCTAAGAGATTACCAACTTCAGCTCACTTAATATCCCCACTGGAAATATTGTTATTTCTGGTGAGGGGGATACGCATCCATGATCTGGTCCGTGAGCTTCGTCTTGAGCACCTGATGCACAATAGGATGATGTCATCATAAGTTTCTTGATAAATGTCACCCTTCCTCATTAAATTCAACATTTCTACCCATTCATCTTTCATACCCTTAATCAGGGTTGCCTTAAGTACTTCACCTGGTAACGTGCCATAGGGTGATCTTTGTAAATTATATTGAAATCTCTCGACATATTATTATAATGATTCATTTTCTTTTTCAATCATTTGAAAGATTTCATCTTTTAAGTCTCTGGTTCTACAATAATCCTGATATTTTTTCAAGAAGGCATGTTTCATCCCATCCCTTGAGTTTATAGTTCCTGCCCCTAATCCCATGAACCAACGTAGAGCTGCTCCTTTCAAAGTGGAGGGGAACAATTTTAATTTTTGGGGTTCATAGGTGTAATCATACCCTCTACATAGGACATCAAATTCATATAAGAATGTGTTCGGGTCTTCTGAGATTAATCCATGAAAGGTTGGCAGATTTTGTAGGGGAATTGCCTTCATGGGGGCATTGGCGATTGGATCAACTATCAGATATTCAAAAGTGGAAGTCTGGGGACGTTGTGTATTTGGTTGTGCCATTTGATCAAAAATATGCTAGAAATCTTCAAGGATTTCTTGATCCGGGTATTTTATTTGAATTGGTTGGTTATCTGATCCCTTAGGGGATTTGATTGCACTCCCTCTATCTGGGATTCTGGGTATTCCTTCTTCTTTCACATGAGATTTAGGATCAGGTGGTGGGTATGTCTTAGCTATCCCACTAGTTTCTCCTTCTCCTTCCTCCAGGTTACAAGAGTTTCCCTCTTCTAAAGGGTTGAGGGGTGGAAGATCTGTGCTTTGAAAGATTTGCTCAGTCCCTTCAGTTTTGCTATGAATCTCAATGTGGGTTTTAGTTGGTGGAACTGCCACCTGAGGGATTCAAGTAGATCCTTTTCTAGGTCCAACCGAAGCTTGAGATTCTACCTTTCGAATGATGTCATCTATGAAAGTTCTTCTTCCAGGGAGCACCAAGCCCTGGGTTTTGGTAATTTTTGGTGGGGGTTTTGGTTTTTCAAGATCTTTCTTCTTAGTCATACACACTTCACAAAAAAAAAAAAATCAAGAAAGAAAAAACACCTATGCAACCTCTTACTGCGTCAGCTGGAGGTAGGCGTTGGCATAAGCATCTTACTTATTACCTGCGTAGGTTCTTATCTTCCGTCTTCAATACCTCGTCCTCCAGAGGCACAATCTATGATACCTTTGACATTCTTCTCCGGTAACGACGCCAAAATGTTGGGCTCTAAAGATGTCTAAAAACAACCTTAGTTTAACATTAATTTATCAAATCGAGGATTCATCTTTTATCTCAAAGAATATAGGCAAAGTCTATGCAGATAGCTCGTAGAGGCTAAAATTGTGTAGTGAAAGAAAATCTAAGTTTATCAACAATCAAGTTCCTCGAACATTCATCGAAGATTCTAAGAATTGAAATCTAATGGTATGCAATGGAAAGGAACTAATTAATCTATTGAATTCATTTTAAGAGCAGTAATTGAATCTAAATAAACACTTGCAGAAATCACTATTATTATGAATCCAATTGCTGGAAAGAAAAAGGTGAATTACTCTATCTATGGAAAGAAACAAAGACTATAATCTAATCGAAAAGAGACTACAATCATACTTCTATTGAAAGGAAAAACAACTATATTCTAATGGAAAGGAACGACAATTATAAACTAAGTAAAAGGAACAACAAATGTAAACTAAGTAAATGTGAACAACAAATGTAAACTAAGTAAATGTGAACTTATGAGGAACTATCATGCATCAAATATTAGTAATGGGAATTGGAGCAGCAATCATCTAATGCTTAAGGAAATATCTATCTCTTGCAATTGACATAAAATCATCAACACACTGATGCATTCATTTAACTTCTGTAAAAGAGAATCGAATCACAAAACAAAAATTGAACTGATACAATTACAGGTCGAACAATAGCTCCTTCAGACTGGGCTCTTGGTCCTTAGAAGCACTGCTATTTGAAATTCAGTATATAGAAATGGTAAAACCGCTCAACACTTTTATTAATTTCATAGCTGGTACAACATTTTACAAAAACTGCTAACGCATAGTAATTCTAAGTTCTGAGTTCTTGGATGCAATTCTTCTCTCTCTTTCCAAGATCTATTTACCCCTTATATATTACAATAATCTTGGTAAATTAAGCTATCCTGAGAGATCCTCAGGATTTATTTACTATTATAAAGTTACAATAGAAGAAACTTGATCATCTTCAAAACCGCCTTGTGCCCTAAAGTCTTCAACCTCCAATAGCTTGCGTATCTTCAAGATTTCCTTTCCTATCTTGGGTTTGACAATATTTAACCAATCCTGTAATAAAACTAGACAATTCCAATCATATTTTAGGATCCATATAATGTAACTTCAACAATAACGCTAAAGAGTATATTATTCATTTTCTATTATATTTGCTCCTAACTAATCAAAAAGTCAATCAAGATGATATCATAAAATGTGGGAAAATGGAAGATATTCATACATTTTTCATAACCTAACAATTACCTCATGGGTAGAAGAATTGAGATAAGGACAAACCATTGTGGTTTAAAACATTTTTTTGGACAACCCACATTATATGCTAGAAAACCTAGATGTCTCAAATTCATTAGTGAATATGACTTTAAAATTAAACATTTGGTGTAGGATGCGTGCTCATAGACCCAACAGGTAACAAAACTTTGATCGCTTGCCGATTAGAATTTGAATGCACAAACAATACGACTGAATATGAGACACTTCTGCAAGGTCTTAGAAAGGAACTAGATTTGAATGTACATAATTTAATGGTATTCGGTGATTCAGAAATTGTGGTCAGACAGGGAAGAAATTCCATTCATTTCCTATCTCCACACCTGAAAAGTTATCAAGCTGAGGTATGGAATCTAATGCACACATTTTCTGCATTTAACATTAATTCTGTTCCAAGATTAAATAATTCTAAGGCTGACTTGTTGGCTAATGTCGCTTCTAAACTTTTTCCCACAGAAGGCCTCTCTCCAAACACGTTTTTCGTCACGTTGTTGTCCAGACCCTCCGCCCCGGACAACATCACTAATTTGAGAGTTTTCGATGATGATCAATAGATCATCAATTTCCTGCATATGGAAGATACTTTTCAAGGTGCGGTTATCGATGAAGGCACCCACGACGAAGACCTCTGCAATTTTACGATAATAACAGACCCAAGATCTCCATAATCAACATTAGATCTGGTAAATTCTATCCCAAAATATGTGGTAAGATTAGAAAAGTTTTATGATTTGCATGATAAATTCAGAAAATCAGTAAATTGTACAACGAATAGTTCCTCCTTGACCCATGAAAAAGTGAATCTAGGAACTAAGGATAATCCACAATGCATCAATTTGGGAACGGGATGTTCTGAGCAAGAGAAGTCAGCCTTTATTAAGTTGTTTAAGGAATTTAAGGATGTCTTTGCTTGGACATATGATGATCTAAAAACCTTTGATCCTAACCATGTCATACAACACATTATTCCCATGAAATCCCAGACTCAACCTTTTCAACATAAGTTCAGAAAGATGCAATCAAAACTTGAACCGACGGTCAAGAAGGAACTAAACAAACTATTGAATGCAAAGATAATCTTCCCGGTGAGACATACACAATGGGTCTCTAAACTTGTCCCTGTGAGGAAGAAAAGTGACGAAATCCGACTATGTGTCGATTTCCGAAATTTAAACCGAGCATCTGATAAAGACAACTACCCTGTTCCTCCGATGGAACAGATTCTCCATCAGGTATCCAGTTCTGAAAGATTGTCACTGTTAGATGGTTTTTCAGGGTATAACCAAATCCTCATGTCTCCTCCAGACCAGCTGAAAACCACTTTTTGTACTCCATGGGGTACCTATGCTTATAGAAAGATGCCCTTTAGGCTTATAAATGCCGGTGCCACTTTCCAGAGAGCGATGAATATCTCTTTTCGTGGTCTAATCAATCAATCTGTAGTAGTCTATCTAGATGATGTCACCGTCTTCTCAAAGAATAAAGGAGATCATTTAGCTTATCTGAGATCTATTCTACAACGATGTCGTAAGTACGGTATCTCTCTAAATCCCAAAAAATCTATCTTTGCAGTGCAACAAGGAAAGTTGCTCAGATTCATAGTATCCAATGAAGGGATGATCATTGACCCTGAGAGGACTCAAGTCATTTCGAAACTTCCTCCCCCCTCTTCCAAAAAGTCTATGCAATCCTTTTTAGGTCAGATAAATTTTGTTAGAAGGTTCGTCCCGAGTTTTTCGGAAATGGTCAGGCCATTACAAAACTTAATAAAAAAGGATTTGCAATACCACTGGGGACCTCTAGAAAGTCAAGATTTTGATTCAATAAAAAAATCCATAGTGGAGGCCCCATCCCTAATAATCCCTGACTTTTCGCGAGATTTCACTCTTTACACGTTTTCCTCCGATCGATCTTATTCCGTTGTGCTAACCTAGAAGAATAATGAAAACAAAGAAGTTCCTATTGCCTTTATGAGCTCAACTTTTAAGGGAGCAAAGATTAATTATCCAACTGTAGATCAGTAGGATTATGCTATTTTTAAAGAGGTAAAACATTTTCGATCTTATCTACTGAAATCTAGAACGAAAGTCATTGTTCCCTACCCCGCTGTCAGAAATTTGTTAGTACAGAAAGAATTGGGTGAGAAAAGGGAAAACTGGGTCACATCCTTACAATAATATGACCTTGAGATCACTCCAGTACAAATTGTTAGAGGCCAAGGTTTATGTAAATTAGTTGTTGATTCAGCTATAGAACAACATAATCAAATCGATATGTTAATTGAAGATCTTCATAATCAAAATCAAATCTGTTGTGTACAAAATCATATAAGTCCTTGATATGATGACATCAAGTTTTATATAACACACAGAGCAGCTCCTCGTCACCTTGATCCCAAAAAGAGGAGAGCATTGAGATTGAAATCTGCACCTTTCCAACTGGTGAATGGTATATTGTTTCGCCAAAATTTTGATGGAATCCTTATGCGTTGTCTAGCAAGAGATGAAGCAGATAAAGTCTTATTAGAATTAGATGCAGGGGAAGCTAGTGGGCATTTTGGTGGAGACACTACTGCCCACAAAGTATTAAGGGTGGGGTATTATTGGCCCACTCTTTTCAAAGATGCCCATGCATTATGCCGCAAATGTGTAATCTGTCAAAAGGATTCTAGATGAGTACAGAAGGCAGAATTCTCACTGCAACCTATTTCGGTGGATTTCCCTTTTCAACAATGGGGTCTTGACATCATTAGCCCAATTAACCCCGCCTCCTCGCAACAACATAAATACATCATCACAACGATAGACTATTTCACCAGATGGTCTGAGGCTGCACCATTAAAAGTGGTAAACACCAGTCAGGTAATATCCTTCCTTAATTCAAACATTATCACTCATTTCAGTATTCCTGAATGTCTAGTGTTTGATAATGCTTCCTATTTTTCATCCCTCAACATGAGTGTGTTTTCTTTAGAAAAAGGGATAAAACTAAAGTATTCTGCCAGCTATTACACCCAAGGAAATGGGTTAGCAAAATTGACTAATAAAAACCTGATCAAGATCATCAAGAGGACGGTCTATGAAAACCAAAAAAACTGGCATAATGCATTATTCAATGCAATCTGGGCTGATAGGGTAACTCCAAAAATTGTTGTTGGTAATTCCCCCTTTTTCCTCGTTTATGGTAGGGAAGTGATTCTTCCACCACACGTTCTCCTTCCATCTCTGCAGTTATCGCAGAAGGTTCAGGAAGAATATTGTCCTCCTCTGGAAAGTCGGATTAATGCTTTGATAAAGTTAGAAGAAGCAAGGGCTCAAGAAAAACAAAAACTGGATCAACATCAACTTATTGTCAAAAGCTGGTTCGATTCGAATTCTGCCTCAGACAGGAATTTTGATGTAGGTGATCTTTTCCTCAAGTGGGACAAACCTCATGAGGGGAAAGGCGAGCATACTAAGATCCAAAACCTGTGGTTGGGATCGTTCTTAATTGCTGAAAAACTGGGTCCCAGTTCTTTCCACCTGTAGAATTTATAGGGACAACCAGACACCTTCTCGGTGAATGGCCAAGCTTTGAAAAGGTATTTCACCCGACAACTTTCAGATACACCTGTGTACATAATTGTTTTTTGTTTTTGTTTCTTTTGCTTTTCGTTTTCTTTTCTATTTTTTTTTTTTATTTCTCTTTTTGTTTATTGGTCCTTTTTGAGTCAAACATGTTTGTATTACAGTTTAGTTCACAAGATGAGAACATAATGCTTCAGATCGAAACAACTGTTAAAGGATGTCAGAGCATCAATTGCTGTGTTTTTCTAAAAACGTAGGCTAGTTAAAGATGGTATTTTGTTTGAGAGTTGATTTCTCGGTTTCAATTTGCATTTGAGAGTAATCATGACTATCTTTAAAAAAAAAAAAAAGATCTTTACACTGTCCCTGCTCTTAAGAAAAGCAACTCAATGACGACTCCCTTTCCTTGAAAATTAGTTTTATCAGTAAACTATTTTGAGATATTGATGAAGGTTAGCAATAAAAAATTAAAGTCTTGGAAAATATTAAGTTGTGTAAAAATCATAATTTTCAGCGTCACCCCGCTCTTCTGAATGTCTTTAAAACTATATCAGATTGTGAATAATTTCTCAAAGAGTTGTGGGAAGTGTTTGTAAACCCAATGGGACACTAAACAGGTATTCTAGCAGTGGGTAAATGCATGCATGATGTCAAGACAACTTCATCGGGGTACTAAACAGGCCCATTGGCAGCGAAGTGATGTCAGGTTAAAGAAAATTCTCAGGTATAAATATTGATTTTGGTCATAAGCATCCTTCATTCTGATTCAAAATTTATTGGACAGGATATAGATGTCAGAGTGGGTTAATTGACATCCCTGTCGAGGCTATGGATGCCTACTGGCAATAGTGGCCCTGTCAACAGTATTGGAGCCATTAACTTAAACATCGTGGCTTTCATTTGTGAAGTTTGTCACCAGATTTCATTCTTTTTAACGAAAGATATCTTAAGCTAGACCACGTCATGATTATCAAAGATTCTCAAATAACCTTTTAGTTGTTTTTTTTATTTGAAATCAGTCAAATTTTTCTAACCTGAACTCGCCAGTAATACAAAGATAACTGCTTCTCCTAGCAAGTCGTCAGTGTTGGAAGCCCAACATGTTTTTAACTTTTTATATCAAATAATAATCTATGTAGCTACCTAATTGGGGTCATACATTTTTTTGTTCTTCATGAGTGATTTTTTGAAACGACAATTATAAGTTTTCGGTTTTTCCTATTGTTTTTGTTTTCATGCTTCATTTTCATGACTGAAAGCATGAAAATGAAGCATTAAAACTTATGATTGTATTACCACTCTTTTTAAGAAAAGTTTACGAAAGGAAAAATGGCTCCACAGTTTTTATTAATGAAGTCTTGTTCCTTGCTATGAAGTTTTTACTCTTTGTTTTGACTCTTCGAATGTCAAGCATGCTTATGGATTGTTATTTGGATCAACAAAGGACCATTTAATTTAATCATTCATATATTTTTGTGTGGTTCTCGGTCATATGCTCCCTTGTCACTAGAGTTTGGTTTATAAGTTTCCCTCTCCCAAACTTTAGGACCTAACCCACTTTGTTGTGCAATCATTTTTATTTCATGCATCTGGTCGTGGCCTGTACTATGTGGGAGGTGGAAGTCTGATCACAGTGAGCCCATCATTTCTAATCTTGGTATTGGATTTTGCAACACCCTTCGCATTCATTTCAAACAATGCCTATCTTTTCGTTGAATATTTTCTGCTCATACGCTATAGATTGTTGATGAGTTTCGGGCCTGGAGTATAACTCTGGTCTGCTCTTACAAACTCTCCATACTCACTATGTTTGGGTGATTTCCTATCGATTTCCAATGGCCCCGGTTGTTAGGATTGAACCCAACGACACTCAGACCTTGTTCTTGTGCGATGATGCAAGGGAGGATCTCGAAGGTCACGGTTGGTTTGTTTTCCTTGAAAAATTCCAGGGCTTTAACCTACATACTTCTCATGAATTCACCCTCTCATTTGACAGATGTCAAGCCAAGGTGGGGGACATTCAACTCGAAGTCACAGAGGAATTTTTAAGACAAGCAACAGGTCTCCCTGCGAGCGGGCAGAAGTGGTTCAAGAATGCTAAGGTAGAAGAGGTTTCGTGGAGTTTTTTCTTTACGTCTCGAAATATCAATGGATATGACAAAGGTATTCCAGTGTCCCTATTAAAAACCTGATGGCATGGTTTTCTTGCAGTGTTGAAACAATTCATGACATGTGAAGGTCATTTTGGTTTTGTGTTTCTTTATCACCTGCGTCTGCTCATGAATTTCATAGGGTTTCCATTAAACATGTCTTATTACCTATGGAGAAGCCTGTATAAAATGGCTAAGAGGTATAAGAAGAAACGCTTAGATTCAATCCTTTTCCACCACGGTTTGATAAAAATTATGCTTGCAAACCGATGAAAGTTACAAAACGATGACTGGGATTCATTTTTAACCTAAAATGGTTTCGCTAACCCCAATGTTGCAGAGGTTGACAAACTCGTGATTGAGGAAACTATAGTCTATCCTAGAGCGTTCCCTTCATCTACCCAGGCCTGTGTTACGACCACCCATAGTAAGCCTTTGCCCGACCCAAAAGTTGCTGGGCAGACCCATGAACAAGATGCACAGCCTAACGCCTCTGCCAAAAATACAAACAAACCTGCAGGCAAGTCATCTAAAGGTGATATTGATTTGGGTTTTAAAAATAAGAGAGCTAGAAGGTTGATTTCGAGGAAGCTGCGAAAAAAATCAAACCCTCATGTGAGCTCGATCAAGACAATCGAGATCCATGAGAGCTCAGATTCCAAGATTGATAGATTTATTGCTGAAGAAGACCCTCTTTCCTTCCAAACCGACCTCGATCAGTCTTACAATTTCCTGGATAATCTGTCGCTTTGTCTGAAGCATAGTGAAGGGTTTATAGGTATTAAGTTTGGTAACAAATCTACAATCCAATTTGGGGACGTTTCGGTAAACAACAGTGGGAATTCTCAATCGACTATCACATAGTCACAATGTGAAACTTGCATGTTCTGGATTGACAAGTATTACATCGATATACCTATTTTACAGTCACAGAGCAAAGCCCTTACTCGTCAGGTCGACCCCTTAACAAATGAAAATCATAGGCTCAAGTCTATCATTCAGAGACAAGGGAAATGCATGAAAAAAACAGGGAATGTCATATTAAAAAATGTCGAGACTGCAACAGCAGTAATAAATTCTGAGATTATGTGATATGATTTGATTTTACAGTTAGAGGTAAGATTTCCTTTTATCTTAAAATAGTGTTATGTTTTGTTCATTAAATAAATTAGATTATTTTTTTCATTGAATAAATTAGATTTTGTTACTAAAATAGACTAGCTATAGAGTCAACAGATTCTGTAGCCAGTCTATTCTAATTCGAAATTTGCAAAATTATGGTTAAATATATATCTAAGTTTCTCTATTTTATCTTTGTTTTTCAGGATATCTAGGAGTTTGTGGTGACCAAGTGATTTGAATCATTTTTGGGGCTTGTTAGCTATATCTATGATCCATTTTTGTATAAACAGGAATAAACCTTTTTTAGCTTTTGAAGATTTAGTGTGATCTGGGGTGGTTATATCCCCCCTTTATTTTTGTAATCAATAGATGATTGCATATTATCACAAAAGATAATACAGTTACCTTTTTGAAAGCTTTAAAAACTCTTTATTTTTTGTAATCAAGACATCTTGGATTGGGGTTGAAGGTGGACAGCCTATACATGAATTTGGACAGAAAATACATTTACACTTCTACTTTAGCTATCTGTAAATGTTGTTTTTTATTTATGATTTGTTTATCCTGATAACTCAATAGTACCTGATAGCTTTTGTCTTCACAAATTATTATATCTCCAGGATAATCTCTTTAAAAATAGTGATCGCTCATTCAATTCAAATGATAAGGTTTATCTTTAATTTTGTTGAATGATTAAAAGCAAGTTGTTACAGTTAGATTTATCTTATGTGTAATTGCTTGCAATCACAAATATCACAGTTATTATCCGCGTCTTATCATTCTATCATTAAAATCCAACAGTCAATATATTGTTTTGGCATTTATTCCGAACAGTCTCAAGGTTCACTATAGTTTTATCTCTTGGACAGACTGGCTGGACATTTCATGATCATACTGACGTTGGGTGCATGTCCATTAACTCATTAATAGGTTAGTTTATTTCATTTATCGTTTGTTGGTTTTCGAAACTCTTATATGTGGTTTGGTTTTGACCGTCCACATATTCCTGTTTCATAGTATATTTTGATATTTAATCTTGTAGATAAATAAAGATAAAAAAACAAAAAATTGTTTATTTTTCTTTCTTTATCTACTTTTGGTAAAAGAGCCATCTTTTCACAGATTTTCGTGAGTTCAGATTAAAACTCATAACTTGTATATATTGCAAATATATTAGATAAATGGATCTGTTTTGTAGATATTATTTTAAAGTAGTTATATAGGTGCATATGTACATATATATACCAAGTAGTTAATTATTATTTCATTCTTTTTCTTTCTTTTGTTTCTTTTAGGACTGTTAGATTGGCCAACGGAGCCATTAAACCCGCCAGAGCGAGTCATACCAAACGACTTGGGTTATTTAGACAACCCCGGACCAGACTCATTCTTCCAATTGACAGATGGTCATTTTCGCCCGTCAACAGAACCATGATCATTATGGCCTGCAGAATAGATATTTCAATAAAATCAATGTTATTTCAGTTATATAAAAAAAATGAAATAACTAATCGTCACACAAATAAAATTATATAAACAAATAATAAAATTCATGTAAAATCAAAATCAAATTTCTTAATCATTATAATATAATTAGAACCCCAAAACATTTAAAAAAAATTTAACAATAACAAAAAATTGATTTCCACACAAATAAAATTATATAAATAAATAATAAAATTCGCATTAAGTGTAAATAAAAATTGTTAATCGTTTACATGTTCTGCAGCTGACACTTTTCCACAATCAATCTCCCACATTATTATAAAATTGGGACCATGAAATATTTAAAATATTGTTAAAGATACAAAAAATATAATGCAATAAGTAGAGGTTTCTTAAAGATGTGTTTAATAAGTACCCGCACACTATTAGTTGATGTTTCTATTCAATTCAAATGGTAATCCACTAATATCTCTTCTCTAGGAGCTATCTTTTTTATTTTGCACATGACTAAACAATTCCCTTTGCATCCCTCATATATGAAATTTGGTTGCTTGTTTGTTTTCTCGGGTCGTGTGTTTTTTATAAACCCTGTGATATTGGTGAAAGCTTTAGGTATTCCCATCAATATAGATAGTCACTCCTTTATTTTTATAATTGATTATTAAATGTATATAATTAGCGGCGAGTGAATATCTCTGCATAATTCGCATGTATTGGACCAAATGCATCCAATATTTATAATTGTAACACGGTACAACATAGTCCATCAATTCAATTACTATATTGTATTTTACAGTTATTACATCCATGTAAAATATCCCCATCAAATGCACGAAAGATGGTGTAATGAAATACATCCTATTGTTGACAATGAAGTCAGTTTCTAACGGAGGCAGTTCCTTAGGTACCCATTCTTTCACCAAATGCCTATACTTGAGTGGCACCTTTATGTCTCTTATTCTCTCATACTCATAAAATTCCATGCGTCTACGGAATTTTCTTTTGACCTTTTCACCTCTGGTCCTTGTTCGTGTATCATATTTACTAGATGCAGTCACATTTGACTCTATTTATCCCGAGCTTCCCTCACTCAAGGAAGAAATATATGACAAGTACTTTTTTGGTTGTACCTTCAGTCAATCAAATCAGATATATAGTTAACCAGGATTGTAATAATATAATGAGATATCTAAAATGATACAATGAAATCATCACCTCTCCTAATTGACTTAACCACATTGTAACTCTATTAAGCGATTAAAGAAGTTATTTTTTGTTTTCTATCAAAGGTAATCTATTTCAATCTTAGTTTTATGATAATTTTGAGTGACAAGGTACGTAAGAGGGAAAATATTTTTTGACATAGACAAGTAATGGAGGATATGGACAGATGAAGACGAAAAGGAGGAGGAATGAGAAAGTACAGAAATAAAGGAGAATTCTTGCAACTACTGAATTGAGAACTCAACCTTTTTTGGTTGTTCAAGAAGCAAGAAAGAAAAAGGGTCCAGATACCTTTATTTCCTCATTTCTTGAGATTTTAGACAAGCCCTCAAGGACAAGCCAAATTTCTAGACAATTGACAAGATAACCATAGAAACATGAAGAAATAATGAGCATGTTTTTATTTTGAAGTTTACTGAGAGTGAAAGTCCCAACAAGAAAATCATTGAAGATGAAAAAATTGTAAATTCTCTTTAGGACCAAGAAATTATTTTAAATCTCCCTAATTATGCTTCTTAATTATATATATGATTTCTTGTAGTCTAAATTTAGCACTAAAGATGACACATACAATGTTTAGGAAGGAGATCCAATGACTAAAATCATATTTATGATTTGTGGGTATTTAGATTGTACAACCACTAATGGAGTAGAAGTGGTTTTTTAAATTCAACTTCACTAGGTCTTGGTGAGTTTTGTGGTGAAGAAATGCTCACTTGGAATTTTCATCCAAAATCTACTTTAAACTTTCCATCCTCTACAAGTTCAGTTAAAAATTAAGTGGAAGTGTATGCATTTGCAATGAGGGTAGAATATTTGAATTTTGTTCGAAATTAGTTAAGTTGTTGGCACATCAAGAAACCTCAACATACATCACGTTATGTTTTCACCAAAGATGGTAATATAGTTGTTGGATGCTTGATTGGGAAAATATACCTTATGCCAACAAAATATCTCACAACTATTATTGTCATTTGGATTTCCATACGAATTCTATGGAACTCAAGTGTCAATCACACAAAGAATGTCCTATATCTAATGGTTCTCATTCAATATCTTCCCATATTAGTTCTAATATTTCATTTGACTTCCCAAATTGTTAGAATGATTGGAATTGTACCAAGACTACATGGGATGGAGCTATATACAACCTACTACTCTAAATGATAGCCAACTATGTTTTATATTATTTTGGGTCCTTGATACCCATTGAATGTCAAAATATATGTTGGTGGACAAAATGTAGAAACAAAGTTTTGGAACTTTAGGAGTAAAAACGATGATGATACTATGTACATATATTAGAAAAGAAAAGTAGACATTTACATCTTCCCTAAATTTCAATCTAATGTTTATTCTACTGGTCAAAACCATTCTCTATAAAGCATCATTGAAGATATATTGAAAAAAAATCCATCATTACAACATTAAATTGAAGACATTATATTGTTGGATAAATAATCAAAATGCTATGTTGCAATCAAACATCATGATAATAGAAAATAATATTGTCTCTCATAAATCTACATTCAGTTCAAGTAATGTAAGTAATGATGAGAGATTGGATGAATAGATAGAACCTCAATGTACATAATGTCATGATACTCAAGGATTAGTTGGGAATTTTCACTACGAGGTGAATAATACTTATTTACAATGTCAATCATGCTTGGGGGATTGGATTAGAGTAGTTAATGAACTTGCCCATTCATGTCCATCAATGAACCTTCAACATAAATTCTCTAGCAGGTTCCACTAAAAGAATGTCAATGTTACATCTTAATATCATCTTTCCTTTGGTAGTGGTATAAAATAAAGTTGGCTTATGATGGTCATTGTCTATATATTCTCACTTTGAAAATGCATTGCAGGTTAGAAATACACAATGGTAATGAGAAGAAAACACATTTAAATTTTCTTGGGCACTTATGTTCAAATATATGGGTTTAGTTTCACCTTGCTCATGAATTCTACCATACATGGATATGATATGTCTCCATAGGGCTTGAACGTATTACTAGCCCTGGTAATTTCTAAGGTTTGAAAGTGATCCTATTGTACTTCCTTGACATATATATTGCATATTTGATACTTTACTTGGGTCATTTGTTGGACATTAATAAGATTATCTTACTTGATTTTATCTATATGAACCGACATCAGTTTGACTAGTTTTTAGACCTAGGTTTTAGTTACATTTTCCAACTTTAGCATTGTCTTACATTTTAGAAGAGATGTTTTGGATTTAAAACAGTGCATGATTTCAGATTTAGACTAGGTGCTATTTTTAATTTACATGTTTGTTGTTTGATATTTTATTATTTAGAAAAGTGTTTTTCTAAATTAGAAAAAGTGCATGGCAATTAGGGAGTCCTCTAGATTTAGGGTAGGAATTATATTGTTTAAGGTGGTTTCCATATCTAGACAATGGGTGCTCTATTATAGGCACTATCATATAGGATGGTCACTTTATTCTAGGAAGATTTAGGGTTTTATATCACATGTTAATTAATACTACACCAATGGGATGGTATCCATCTATTGTAAACCTAAGCCATCTTTTTCTATAAAGTAAGGCAGGGTGTTTCACTGGGAGTATGAAAGGATCAGAGAATTGAGTGTTTCATTGTAATTTGTCCTTTCTAAGTAATAGAAAGCAATGAGTGATTGCGGGATGTGATTTTGATGTCCTGTCATAAATTACAAAACTTTGTTTTATGGAAATATATGTAAACACAATGTGTCATTTTGTGTTTCTTGTAGCATTCAATGTCTTTGTTTTTTAATGGGAAGTCCAATGTTTGAGGAAGGCTCTAAAAAGGTGTCTATTAGGGTGTCTAAAAACACATTATACAAGGTATGTTACTGAATACATGTGATTACTACTATATAGGTCATTACATAGGATAGACCATTGATGCTTACTCATATGGATAAGATTGTACTTTTCTTTCATTGTACTCACGTGAATGGAGTAACACCATTGAAAGTTGCTTGATTACTATGTTTCATACGTTCATTGTTCTATATAGAGATCACCTTGTTATGATAAGTAGTAGCTAGACTTCATTAATTAGGTAGAATACATGATATGACTTATGGATATGTAAAGAATCACTATGCATAAAGATTCAAAAAAGTGTAATTAGTACAAATTATAAGGTTACTTAGTATGGGTAAATCAGTTGACTACCTTATATAAGCTTCCTTAACTTGTTGGATCATAGTTATCACAAGTAAATCCATTGTATATACTAATAGTTCTTAGCTAACACGATAAATACAAGGAAACAGTAAGGAATCACACTTTAAATGATCTTAATTGACTACTAGTAATAAGGCGTTAACATGATAGCTTACTAGAACTATTGTAGATATCCTTGTTATATCACTATTACTACTTAAATATTAGTACATGTCTATGGTTCTCATTATTATTTATGTGTAAGATCAATCTAATGATCATAACTAGTAGAAACATGGTATCTTAACTAAGCTCATATAACCTCTATATGCCATAACTAGTATAAGATAACAATACAACTAACCTTTATACTCTAACGGGTGAAGTAGGTTCATTGAATGTCGAGATCTTAACTTAGTTTCATAAGAGCTTATGTAATCACAAGCTCATACATGTTGAAACATAGTTGAACTGACCTAGTAGGTAATGAATATGGGTAACCTTTGTGCTCATTATGACCTTTATCTGGCTTTATCAATGGTGTTCATAGTAATAGAGTAGAATCAAACATAGTAAAAGAAAAGGACTAGATTCTAGTTTAAATGTATATGTGTGATAGGATTACCTTGATTTGAACATACAACATTACCCTAATTAATAGTGATATCAATATAAACAGTATTAGATCATGGTTCAGAGTAAGATACTATGTATAAGTAAATCATAACAAGAAAGTATCATGCCCATTCTGTTTAACTATTGTATTCTAATTCCATAAGTAATGAGAGCTATGGATATGTTATGGATATTGAAAATATCAATCATGTTTTTTGTATTCCTTATCACTTTTCATTTACAATGGTTAACCCTATCGTAATCAATGGTATTACCAGTATTCCACTTACTATAAACATTTACAAGGTATGTAACTCAATGTGCAACACCAAGACTCAGATTCTTATAAGCTAAATCAACTTTGCTCCATCAAGCTATAACATTATTTAGTACAATGATTCTACTTCATTACTAGTATCACGTTGATATCCGAGTAATATCATAATGATTACCGTAGTGTTACTCTTTTACATATTTATTATTGTAACAAACCTCCTCGTTACGACAACCATTCTAATAACAGGTGCAATTTTTTTTATTTTATTTTTTTATTTTTATTTTATTTTTAAATTTTAAATTTATTTATTTTTAAGTAAGGTGTGTGAGCTCATGTAGAAGTAACAAAACACCTGACTCTACGTCGCCACTTGATGACCAACAAGATGCAACCACGACAAGGTAAACTGAAGGGACACAACGAGTAACTGCAACAGTATACGACCACAGGCATAAGGCGCACATCACAAACATTAAGACATACTGGGGGTGCACAGTAAGAACACAAAGGGAAGAGTCCATGGTGTTAGGGTTACTATTCCTGCACATGAAATCAGGGTGTTTAGTCTTATGTCTTCTCGAAAGAAGATTAGACAGGCTCCTGGCCGACTGCTCAGGCATAAACTAGTAACCCGGCCTAAAACAAGATGCAAGTAAGACGAACGCAACAATACGACCCCGACACATCATCAGTGACAACAAGCGATAAACGCCCCTGGACATAAGGCATACAACTAGCAGCTAAAAGCAGAAAATGACACCGGGTGTTAAGTACAATACAGTCACAGATGGAAGAATCCAACAGTAGAGTTTACCATTTCTGCACAGAAAAGCAGGGCTTTTAGTCTTATGTCTTCTCGAAAGAAGATTAGACAGGCTCCTGGCCGACTGCTCAGGCAGAAACTAGTAATCTCTGTCATGTGTGTCGCAAGAGTGGAAACCCTGCCTTTAAAGGGCCTGAGACTCTTGATACGGCACTGGATTCCTTACACAGAAAAATCACACTCACTGACAGATATACTAAGCCACAAGAGGTGTCTATATCCCGCCCGAAACAACCGACTAGGCAACCCACTGATTACTAACAAGTACAAAAGAACCAAGGAGGACAACTACGTCCTTTACGGAAGGCGCACGACAAGAAGGGCTCTGGCAATGAACACCCAAGTTCAACATTGTTTAAATGAGCAACCACCCTAATTTACTAACTCGGAGTAATTTATTGTACGTAAGTCAAGGATATTGTACCATATGTGTTATTAACAACAATAAACATTACAATAACATTGTCATGAAATATTAAACACCTTCCATTTATATCACATGTCCGGACCATTCTTGTATAAATACAATAACTCTTATCTGCTACAACCACAAAATTATAATGACCTTACAAGGACATTTTAATAAACATGAGGAGCTTACGATTTGATGTCATTATGATCTTAAATTTCAATAAATGAGTAATAAAATAACATCCTATTTTCAAGTAACATCATAATTGGAAGTAACAAATATAACGTCGTATTTAGATTAACATCATAAATATAAGTAACATCATATTGAAAATCTACAATACAATCACCTATTTAAAAGGACAGTAGGTAAAATTCACCATATTAAACTGACCCTAATTAAGAAGGACATTATTTAAAAAGACCCAATAATAAAGTTAAAAATGACCATAATTAGAAATAAAAATAATTAAGCATCGATATACAGAAATATAATATTGAAACTTGTTTCATTATGCCACAACTTCCTTCACCTATTGCAATAAAATATCCTCATATTTATATGTAACATCAACTTGAACTAAGGAGATAACATCATAGTTAAAAAATGGCAATATATATAGAACAACAACTTTAAAATGATAATAATATAAGGACAATATGGAAAATGCCAACATATCAATATAAACGAAATGATAATATTAAGGTTAACAAGAATTTTAAAAAAAACCGATACGCAACAATAACATCATGTTACATGTTTTGGTGAAATTATAGATTACCAGGTTACTAAGCAGTAGTGACAGCTAGGCTACCATGCAGCAGTGACAGCTGGGCATTAATACTACAGTTATAGACTACACATTTAAGGCAGAATAATAACCTACATCTACGACGCAAAAAGCATTGGCATGCTAATGTGATGAATCAGAACTTTAGGGTTCAGACTGCCAGCACTGTATTCATCCATGAGAGGAAGGGAAAAAGCCGGCACTTAAGACGCCCAATGCCAAGGAAAGTTAACCTACAGAAGGCGAGGATAAACAAGAAACGCCGAGCAATTCCTGACATCAACGCAGGGAAATTCGTTTACCCAAAATTTCGTTGCAGAGAAAAGTAGAAAAATCTCATTTTTATGGAAAATTTATTTTGCTAAAGCAGAACCCTGTGTTGGTGGCTCGAATGGAAATGGAAATACGCAATGCCCTCATCATTCACAATTACAAAGGTTATCTACGGCATTGGAGAGATGAATGATGTGAAAAATTCCGCAAACAGGGAGGTATCTCACATGCAAACAACATTTGCGACTTTAATGAGAGAGAAGTTTCAGTGGGTGAAAGATATCGACGTGTATGATCCAGTTTTGTCCTGGTGGATAGAAGAGCCATAAATCAACTCGCCTGCACCTGTATTAGGGTTAAGGAGAAAGGTAGACAAACAGTGGACCGACCCACACTATTTTATTTGCCTCACGGCCCAATTGCTCTCTATGAAAAAGTATTGGAGGCAAACTGGACGTCTCTCAAATTGAATAAGTTTATCATATTAGGCCATAGTTTAAACGATCGCACGCAATATCATTTGGATTACTTAAATGCTAAAAGAGTTAAGGCCATTCGAAACAGTGATTATGTATTGTGTGAATTTCCACTCCCAGAAATAACAGAAGAATCTATTAGAGAAGCTCACTGGTTGTGTAATTCAGAGCATTCGAAAGCTTAAGTTGGCATTCTTTTCATGGGATGGTTCATTAGACGATCTCAACCTTCATCTCTCTTCAAAGGATTTTTCCAAGGAGACATAGCTTTCACAGATTTACTGAGTTAGTTTTCACTTCTGCGAGCTGGTGATGTCGTTTCAACTGCTACAACTCTTTACTATCCTTCATCTTCTGTTGAGATGGCATATGCAAACAAATACTAGTATTCTCTTTTACTGCATTATGGAATAAATTAGCATAACACATTCCTCTTCTTTAATAAGTTAAGGCAAATTATACCAGTAAGACGCAAATAAAAACGCCCAACATATCAGCAAAACGCAGACCAATAAAACATTAAAAGGCAGATCAAAAATGCCCAATATATCGGTAAAAACGCAGAACATTAAAGCATTTCAAACACAGATCAAAATTCCCCAAATATCATTAAAAACACAGAACATTAAGGCATTTAAAACGCAGATCATTCCAGAATACAAACGATTTCCTTTTCAGATAAATTCCAGATTGCAGGGATAACTAATAAAGACGAATTATCGGAACACAATGATAGCAAATTCAGAACATCTACCCCAACCAAGGGTTTCTGGAACAATAATGCTGCAGCATACAAAAACGAACCACACCAGCTGAAGCAACATCTTACAAAAATACATCATTCGCCTAAGAGGATAACTAGGCAGTATACGCTACCAGAAATAAGATCGTACCATTGCCTCTCGCCCGCTTTGGAAGACGTCCCGCGCTCCGTGCCGCGTCCCATGCTCCTTGCCGCTCCTGCTCGCCGACCGCAGAAAGCTCACCGGTACCTCCCAGCCAAACGCTAGGGGTAATCTGCTTCCCCCTTAGCCCCCCGAGCCGCAAAGGGGCCACACAAGATCCAGAGATAAGACTAGCTTCTCAGCTCGCCTCCAAGGCTGAGCTACCACTCCAATACAGCTGAGATAAACCCAACTCCTTACAAGCAATCTGTCAAGCCACAATCTGGCAGTGTAACGTTACGCTAACCGTTCATCCCCCTCTTCCTTCTTTTCCCCTTCTTTTATAGAAATTTCAGACCCACCTACTTCCTAAATCATTATTAATTAAATTTTTTATGACAAACCTCTAAAAATTCACTGTCATCCAAGTGTCACTAATCCCCACGGTTCTCCAAAAATTCATTTCTTTTTAATAATTAAAAGACTCAATTCCCTCACCCCCCCTTTAATCGCTCCTAAAATTACTCCTAGGGTTCCTAGATCCCCTCTCAAGCTTTTAATAAC
>ML795198.1:291848-311826 GCA_009831015.1 Picea engelmannii | reverse complement strand
TGGAGTGGTAGCTCAGCCTTGGAGGCGAGCTGAGAAGCTAGTCTTATCTCTGGATCTTGTGTGGCCCCTTTGCGGCTCGGGGGGCTAAGGGGGAAGCAGAGTACCCCTAGCGATTGGCTGGGAGGTACCGGTGTAGTCTCTACAGTCGGCGAGTGGGAGCGGCACGGAGCGCGGGACGCGGCACAGAGTGCGGGACATCATCCGAAGCGGGCGCAAGGCAATGGTATGCTCATGTGTTTAGTAGAGTAGACTGCCTAGTTATTTACTTTGGCGATTATGATGTATTAGTGTAAGATGTTGCTTCAATTGTTGTAATTCGTCCTTGTATGCTACAGTGATATTGTTTCTGGAAAACTTTTGTTGGATAAGATGCTCTGAAATGTTGGTTCTGGCGATCTCATTGCTGGATATTTTATGGAATTAAAACTTGTAATGGCATTCACTCTGGCTCTTTCGTTGGATATATTTTTTATTATTTCTCAGATCAGTTGATCTGGTGTTGAAGAATTCGTTTTCATGGTTGGGATTTAGTTGGGTGTTTGTGGAATTTTTTGGCCCTTCCGCATTCGTTTTCATGGTGTATAAATTCGTTGGGCGTTTAAAATGACAGTGGGCGTTTTAAACATTCAGCCATGGTGTTTTTACATTTGCTGTGGCCATTTTTAACTTCTGTGGGCGTTTATAAAAGTTTGGGCATTTCGTTTTGTATGGGCATTTATAAATGTATGGGCACCTCGTTTTTATATTGATTGGGCGTTTTTACACTTCTGTGGGTGTATTTATATGTCTAAGGGCGTTTGTATCTGACTGGGGGGCGTTTTTAAATATGACAATTTGTGTTCTGGCAATTCGTTTTACTGTCTGGCAAGTCGTTTTACTGGCCAATCGTTTTACTGTTCTGACATTTCGTTTTATTGTCCTGGCAATTCGTTTTATGTGTTCTGGCGATTTGTTTTACTATTCTGGCAATTCGTTTTACTGTCTGACAATTCGTTTTACTGTTCTAGCAATTTGTTTTATGTGTTCTGGCGATTCATTTTACTGTTCTAGCAATTCGTTTATTGGCAATTCGTTCCACTGTTCTGGCAATTCGTTTTATGTGTTCGGGCAAATCGTTTATTGTTCTGGCAATTCATGATTGGCAATATGCAATTACAAGGCCCTTGAAATTAGATTTTCCTTACCATGTAATACGTAATGTAATGTCAGAACGATAGAAAAGTAATTCTATTGTCATTTTTGCAATGTTATGGATAACATAATTTGCTACAGAATTGCATAAAGGTATTGTGACTGAATATGTAATAAGGTTAAAGTAATATGTAAAAGTAACGTCATGGTAATACATGGTTGATTTATGTGAGAGTAGTGTGGCAATATAATACAGAGTGTGCAGTTAGTATTAGGCAACATATAAAAGCAATGTCATTGTTATCCTATGTGCAATGTTAGGTTAATGAAATTTATTATGATGGATTGTAAGGAATCGTAATGTAGTGAATGTTAGCGAAATGTAATATAAATATAAGGGTAATGATATTGCCCATAAATCAAATTGAATGTTCATGCACCTTACGGTATTTTAGTCTTGATTTTAGTAATGTTATTTAGTTCTTATTTAGAATGTTATTGGTTATTTTTTTTGTAATGCCTCCCTCTTCCTTTCCGTAATAATAATGTACTTTATTTTACCATTATCATAAGGTTAGGAAGGGTAGGAATGGTTAAGTTTTGATTATGGTGTTAGGGCAAGGTAGTACTTTCACTAATAATAATAAATTATCATGCTTATTTATGTGGGATGAGGAATGAATTTTTTTTAACATATAGCCTTGAATTATGTCAAGCATTGTTCTTGTAAATAATAAAAAGGTATTGTTCGGGTTAGTTAACCTATAATTGTGCTGTTGATTTCTATCTAATTTGCAAAGTTATGGTAACATCGGATTATGGCCCTGGTACTTACTGTAAATTGAGGTTATGGTGATGTGTAAGGAGTAACGCCATTGCATTATATCGTTGAATTATGGAAGGGTAATGATAAGACCATTTAAACTAAAATGTAATTTTAGTGTTAGATATCATATGAAATATAAATGGCCTTGTGGTCTTATTATAATGCTATTGAATCTTAGTTAATGATGATTTATAAAATATGAGGCTTCTTGAACTAAGCACCATAGAGTATTATGATTTAGTAAATGAGGTTTCGTGTTCACTTGTATCATGCAGAACTTGGTGGGTCGTTGTCTGAATCCTTCTGCCTTGTGCTTTCCATAGAGGTTGCGGTCATGCGTTTATTTATTGTTGTACTTGATAGTATTCAGTTGGTTGCTTGGTCGGTTGTGTCGGGCGGGATATAGACACCTCTTGTATCTTAGTATATATGTCTATGTGTATTTCCGGTGTAAGGAATCCAATGTCGTATCAAGAGTCTCGGGCTGTTTAAAGGCACAGTTTCCACTCTTGCGACACACTCTGAGCCGTATCCGTGGTCTCGGGCTATTTAAAGGCACAGTTTCCACTACTGCGACTCCCTAAAATATTTATTAGTTTCTGCCTGAGCAGTCGGCCAGGAGCCTGTCTAATCTTCTTTCGAGAAGACATAAGACTAAAAGACCTGCTTTTCTATGCAAAAATAGTAAACTCTACTGTTGGATTCTTCCGTCTGTGACTGTACTGTACTTAGTACCTAGTGTCGTTTTCTGCTTACAGCTGCTAGTTGTACGCCTTATGTCTAGGGGCATTTATTGCTTGTTGTCACTATGATATGTCGGGGTCATATTTTTGTGTTCGTCTTGCTTGCATCTTGTTCTAGGTCGGGTTACTAGTTCCTGCCTGAGCAGTCGGCCATGAGTCTGTCTAATCTTCTTTCGAGAAGACATAAGACTAAACGCCCTGCTTTCCTGTGCAGAAATAGTAACCCTAACACCATGGATTCTTCCCTCTGTGTTCTTACTGTGCACCCCCAGTATGTCTTAATGTTTGTGTTGTGCGCCTTATGCCTATGGTCATATATTGTTGCAGTTACTCGTTGTGTGCCTTCAGTGTTCTTGTGCTGAACATCGTGGTTACATCTTATGGGTTGTCGAGTGGCGACGTAGAGTCAAGTGTGTTTGTTACTTCTACACGCGCGCACACACCGTAAAAAAAATAAAATTGCACATGTTTTCAGAGTTGTTGTCGTAACGAAGAGGTCGTTACAATAGGAGTGATTCATATTTGAAATCATACACTTTTTTTTTAAACTATCTAACAAAACAAGAATCGGTTTAAATACTTCCTACAAAAGGAAGCATAGTGAATAATAATCTTATGACACTTTTGACTAGGACCAACAATAGGTGGACAAAACAATGTAAAAATACTGGAAGGGGATTTCGATGATAAGTATGGTTATTTAATGTAAGGAAAAAAACAAAAACAAAGAGTATGCATATAAAATTGAAAAACAAAAACCTCTCTATCCTACTTATGTAAAAACAAAACCTGTGAGACCACATTTGGAGAAAGAGGACCTAAAGATGGTATACACATATTATGGGTTTAGTCTCTAGTGTAAATGATATATATATATATATATATATATATATATATTCAAGCATTCTTAAGTGGAGTTTCTAGAAAAGGTGTGGTATAAGATAAATCTATTGGGACTGGTGGATCCTATCTATTTAGCGATTGAGCTAAGCCCCAAAGTTAGTTATATTCCTCTTAGTATCTCAATACAAAGGATGAGGCTATGTACACTTTGTATGGTCCTATTTTTGAAGTGGTAAAAAAGACGGAAAGAGAGGTGATAGATTACCAAGAACACTAAAAAGCTACCAAGCTAATGAAAGACTTAAATAAAAGTGGCCTATAAACATATTTATTTTTCATACCAGCAAAATAAAGAGTGTGAACATAAGATTGGTGTGACTCTTATACACTTGAAAAATGGGCTACTAAAAGGCTACAAAACTAATGAAAAACTTAAATAAAAGTGGCCTATAAGCACATTTATTTTTCATACCAGCAAAATAAAGAGTGTGAACATAAGATCGGTGTGACATTTATTTTTCATACCAGCAAAATAAAGAGTGTGAACATAAGATTGGTGTGACATTTATATTTCATACCAGCAAAATGAGGAGTGTGAACATAATATTGGTGTGACTCTTATAGAAAAATGGGTTAGAAAATATTTTTAAATTTAACTAGGGTCTAGACTAACTAGTCGAATAAAATTTCAAAGCATTATTATGGATGAAAGGAGTTAAAGAAGCCAATAGACCTACAAAAAAAAATGGTTTTATTAACATTAATATGTATGTACAACCAGAAATAAAGGGAAAATAACAATGGTTTTGCACCTATCTATGCCCAAAGTGACCCAGAAAGCAATTTGGATAAGCTAGAAAAGAGTTGGATGAAAATGGTAAGATGTTTAAATCAAACATACATGTTTATATGTTTATATGATTACAAAGCCAACATAAAATATATTTCTAGTGCTAAAACCAGCCCAAAATGTTTAATGCACATTACCCTATGCTTTTTCCTCATTTTGAGGATGAACTATCAATGGAAAAGAAACTTTTAACTATTGTTATGTTTAAAAAAAACGTGTTTTGAAAGAGCATCTTTATCATTTTAAAGAAGAATAACAAGTGTCAAATATAATCTTGGCACTTGGAATATCAATATACTTGAGGTGACAATGTTTACTTGTACGCCCAATGGGTTAGGCGGTGAAGTATTTGCTGCAATAAAGTCACTTTTATAATGAACATAGGACATAATTGATTGAAAATTGTGAAAAAACTTTGAAATTATCAAGGATGAATCAAAGGGACCTATTAGAATCCTGAAAACACTCAAGGAAACGAAAATTCAATTAAATATTTTTTTCTTAATAAAAAAATGTCAAAAAAGAAAGAGGATAGAACTATGTATCTCTAGAACAATTCAAACCAATCTCTAACAACAATGAATGGAAAGTGAAATAATAACTAATCTTATATGTATTGTTGAAAGGAAGGAAAGTTCCTAACTAACCAAATCAATTAATTTTTTGTCAAATTAATTAAATCTTTGATTGAAATTAATTTTTTGTCAAATTAATTAAATCTTTGATTGATGGGTGTTGTCCTTTTATTTCATCTTTTTCATCACAATTGAGTTAAGAGGGTGATCATCCCTCGTCTACTAATTCAAATTCTCATGATATTTAGAGGAGGTTGAACTACTTAAAGAATTTATTTCCATATCCTAGTTCTAGAAATATAAATGTTATTCTTCATTTCTACGCGGGGTGGGGGTTCCTTGAATTTCTTATCTTCTCAACTAATTGAGATGTGATTGATATTTCAAGCGGGTCAATATTGTGAAGGTTGAACCCCTCTTAGTGGATTGGCATGAAATTGATATAGAAATTATTCATGAATATAGTCTTCCTATTTACAAAACCATATTATCTCATGTAATGCAAACCATAAAATCAATATAAAAAACACTTAAAATACCAATCACATTCAATTGAAATTAAGCAAATCATATTCATTAAAATAAGCATAAGTCAAAATCATCTAGTTTGGCCATTTAAAATAAATAATGTCTAGGAAGGGATTTATCTCATGAGGAACATTTATCAAAATTATGACAACGAGATGGGTAATACAATGGAAATTTAGGGTCCCATCATATCCCCCAAACTGGAGGGTTCAACATCACCATGCAACAAAAAAAATCAATCCCAAAAACTGATGTTGCCTTACCCATTATTCATCATCTGATTGTGTCTCTCTTCATGATTCTCTGAGGTTAAATGAGTGGGGCGAAGAAGAAGAGGTTATTTGAATATTAAACAAATTAAACCAAGCTTCATTTTTCTCAAGTTCTCTACATACAACTAAGATGTATAAAGTGTAATACTTAATCCCTATGGGGAATGAGGTTCTACCTTCTTGAGGGAAAGAGTAAGTTCATCCCATCTACTTTGGCATGGTTGTAAGTCCCTATATCCTATTTTTTTCATATTGGCATAGTATTGGACTATAGCCTCTTTTTGTTTTTCTAAAAAAACAAGGATTAAATCCACATCTAAGTTAATTTTGCATGTTCCTTAATACTTCTTCAGGATTAATGGATTTATCATTGATCCATAGACTAATATTAATCTCTTTTTCCTTGTATCTTTAGGCATTTATGACCCTACTTTATTCATTATATACCCATGAGAAGAAGGAACTTAGTTGAACATGTCCCACATAGGAGTTAGGGTACCATATGAAACGATGAAGCATGAAATAGTTGTGTAAATAAAATTCAAAAATCAAATTCCTTTCCTTTTCATTACACCGGCAATAAATATCAACAGTTTTTTTCGAACTTACACTTACTCCCTCCATATTTGTTATTAGGGTAAAGTTATTATTTTCTAGTTGTTTCATGTTATCCATGTGTTGCACTTTGAGAAATTGAGACTTATATTGTTGGTCATAAATAATTTTTTCATGCCACATTAAATAAATTTGTTTACCTTTACTTTATGCTTCCCTCATTTACTTTGCACTGATTATCCATCCAAGGACATCTTCCCTTGATTCCTCCAACTAGTATAGGAGGTATTTTACATTAGTATCATCACTTCCTATATTAGTAGCTTCTTGGGTTTCTTCCATGCCCATTGAAATACTAGAAGGAAGGATTTATTTTATGCTATATGTGGTAGGGATATGTGGAGGAGCTGTTAGATATTGTGACACTTGATGTTTTGTCTTAACCCTCAATTTTTTACCTTGAATATTCTTAGAACCTGATGAGTTCCTTTTTTTAAGGATGTGAGATATTGAATAGGGTGATCCCCCCATTTCAAGTAAGGAAACAATAATGTCATCATCCAAGTCACCTATTTTTTTGGTAGCTTCCTTTGCTACTTCCTCTATTTTTGTCCTCTTTTAATTCTTCCTCTCATTTTTATGGTCAATTCTTCCTTTATCCATCATTTTATACTTCTTTATTGACTCCTACATGGGGTCTAATTCTTCATGTCTGATAGATTCAAATTGAAAACATGAAAAATCCTCATCACTTTTTGTTAAGAATCCATCCCATGAAATATGATGTGGTTTCTTGACCAAAGTAGCACATATGTGTAACTTCATAAGCCGAAAGTATCACGTATGCGTAACTCTGACCCTAATGGTAGAGGAATTTATATTTGATTGTATTAATGCTAAGAAATGAAATGACTGATTGTGTTTACGAGGAAGAGGACTGATTTCCTTTTGTTTCACATGTTGAGTGATATTCATCTATTTTTAGGTGTGTTTTGTTGTTCAATTCATCTATTTGGATACAAGGTTCCACATGCTTACAACCTCTTCAAACATATCTCAATTCAACACTAACCACTAATTGTGTTTGATAGGCTGTTGAATCCACAAAATTGTTCATATAACAATATATTAGATACCCCTAATCATATAAAATTTTCATAGGCTTTTTAATGCATTTTGGAAATTATCCACATTGACATTTTTTGTCAAATCAAGATCGAAAGCTCTATTCTTTTGAATTTATTGAAAATGTATAAGTTCCTTATAGAAAACTATATATTTAAATGCGTTCTCCTATTAGTAATATTTACAACAACTATTCAGTTTCCTTGGACTAATTTCAAAATTGTGTTACACCCTTTTGAAATTAACAGTTTACTTGATTTCCTTCCAATATTTGTACGTGCAATTTCATGGTTTGAGACCAACTTCCACCACCAATGGAGGATTATTGAAGTATATATGGAAGAATTTTTGTATTGGGAACTGATTATAAATTGATTGTAAACAGTCAACAACCTTAATCTCTATCTTAAGTTGTTTCAATATTTATCTTCTATGTCTCATTCAAAATTACAATTGATCACCACTTTTACCCATTTTAATGTAATTTTCTATCTTATAATCCATAAGGATCTAGAAAATTTCCAATAGAAAAAAAATGTGAATAACAAAATGATATGAAAATGTGGACTTGGAATATTTTTTCATCGTTTCCCCTAGGGGTCACTTTTTTTTTTCATTTTTGGGCTACATTGAATAGTGTTTTTGTCCTATAATAGGGATTTTCGAGTAATGTTACAAATTTGTTTGAATTCCTTGAGGTTTGTTCAATTTTTGTTCCAAACCTAAGTTCAATACATTAATTGGTACTTAAAACCCTTTACTTCAACAATCGGGTCCATCTCCTACTAAATTACCTTCCCTCGATTTCAAGAAACACAATCTTGTAATTAAGGTTAATTTCAGACCAAACTACAAAATTATCCTCAAGGATATATTTGTAGGTATAATGATTCCTACAATCGTTCATCTAAATTTATTTTGTAGCCCTCTTCCTTCATCGAATTCTCTTCTTCCTTCATCAAGTTCCATATTAGGTTCATCATTGGCCTTTGTCAACTAATGGACTTATGGATCACCATTCTTGTAACTATATTCTTTATTGTCCATCCTTTCCATGGTATATTTTAAATAAAGTTGCAAGTAGATGGAAACCACAAAATCATATAAATTCCCCCCTAGTTCATAATGAAAGGAACAACACATACCCAAGTGTTTGTTCTAGAAAACCCATGAAAAATTCCACTGGTTACTCAAGTGAACACATTATACCCAAGAACATGACCATGAAAATGGGTTTATTGTTGGGAGTTCCATGTGTTAATACTAAAAATGGTTTTATTCTAGCAAAGGCTATGAATGACAAAGGTCGAGTTTGGGATGCAATTGTTGGAGAACATAAGCTCCACCCAACAAAGATTAAAGAAGATGGAAACTACTGGTTTGTAGATTTAATTCTAAATAGGCCCTAGATATATGTTCTTAGCATGAGTAAGAGTAAAGAGTGTGATTTTATTATGTTTTAAAAACACAAAATCTTATCTGGGATATAAGTGAATTGTCAAGAAAATGAACTTTGTTTTAGCCTTTTGTGCCAAGCATCCTAAAACTTGTGTCACCCATTTTTTGTACTTTGAAAGAAAAATAGGGTTTATGGTTTACATGATGAATTGATGATGGAAACAAGTGGGTGTGTGAGTCATATTTGAGTCTAGAAACCCTCCAATATTGTTAAGGCATGCAAATAGTCTATCCATGTCAAATTTCAGTGCATACATAAACATTTTGTGAAAATTTCAACATTGGCCCCATTCATGATAGGTCATTGACATTTACCATGTCTAGTCCTAGTACAATGTCTTTTCCTTTTTCCTTTTAAAATTCATTAGAAATAAGCGTTCTCGAATCTAGTACTGCAATTACATGTAATAACGTCGATAAACAAGTACTAGTTGATAAATTGCACAAGCTTCACAAGTTATTTCTTTTCTTTGGCTTTTTCTCTCATCTAAGTACTTGTTTGCTCCATAAATTAAAGAATATTAGTATGAAATCATTATTTAAATATGAAATGTCATCTAGTGCCTTCTTCTTTCCACCAAATGCATGTCGACCAACAATAAGCGCATGCATACTTCATGTAAAATATACCCAAAATATATATTTCTTTAAATATTAAAAACAAAAACATAAGTGATGGCTAACTACTTCCTCTAGGTAAATTTGGTGTTTCACTTCCATACATTTCTTAAAATAGTGCACAGTCGCTTCATGTGGGATGCCTAAGATGAGTGTTTGAGGCACGTTGATTTGAGGTTGTTCATAAAGAGTCCTTATGTAGATTCAGAACTAAATTCCTCAGCATGCCAAAATTTTCTTAAAACACATCAATTTTATGTTTTTGTTGTACCAACATACTCATTATTCTTGCATTTTGAGTTTCACAATACTTGTCATTATCATTGATACACACAAGAATTACCTAAAGTGTTATATTATTTCTTTGAAGGGTGTCCTCATGCCTTCGTAAAATCCTTATGATTTCCAACAGGTCCCTTGAATCCATGTGAATAGATAGCACAAACATAAGAGATATGCAAAGCAGGCTATATCCATGGTTATAAAGGCCTAATTTGAATGCAAACCAACCAACGAGCTTGATCAAATTTCTACCAAAAATAGAGCTAAAGAGAATCGAGAGAATGGACAAAGAGAAATGAACCCAAGTCTTGAGACTTAGCCTCCCAAGTCCCAACTAACAAATGTTATCGTTGAGATACAAGTCTCGAAACTGTAGACCTTAAAGGAAAATTATTGAAATTAGCTTGCATATCTCACCTAGCCTTCCATCCCGTCGCTACTAATATCCCATATCACATGCATGAGACAATAACTAGAGAAATATAATGCATGATGAGTGATAGAAATCCCATGTCACAACTCATAGCTTATGTATGTGCGTGTTGATTTTGCATGGTTGGATGCGAGACCTTCACATACCAATCCACATGGATCTTAACTACAATTCTAGATGTCTCAAATTTTTGGTGTATCATAAACATTAGGGGAGGTGGGTGAAGTTAGAAACCATGTTCTTTAATAATGTTCCTTGCACTAGATGATTAGCCTCATTCGGTAATTTTTCGTCCAACCCATTGTTTTATTTTAGCACATGTTCATAACATGATACCTTGGAAAAAATTGAACTACTTTGTTGATCCAAGAAATAATGGAGGCCATCCTATAATCTCTTGAAGATGTATGATGAAGTGAGGCTTACTACTATTGTTAAGCAATGTATAAGTTTCAAGTTGATTATTCATTGAGACAGCAATACCCAAGCAAATGATGTTTCTAGATGATTATTCGTTGAGACTCCAATACCCCAAGAGACTCCAATAAATCTTAAATATTAAATAAGGATTTTTTTAGAATTATTTTGGTATTTTTTTTTATATTTTAAAACAATTTTCATTCAATTTTTTATGGGAAAATTATTTTTATTGAGATTTTATTCCAACCTAATGTATTTGTTATCTTTTCTCAATTCAAAACATCCTAATACAATATAGTTTAGAAAATGATAATGCCATTTTAATTAAATGTGTGTTATAAAGAGATGACGTGTCTTTCTAAATAAGTTAATTAGAAAAAAACAAATATTAAATATTAAATAAGAATTTTTATTTATTTATTTTGGTACTTCTTTATATTTTAAAATAATTTTCAATGAATTTTAATGTTTTGATAATTGGGATTTTGTTCCATATTAATGTTTTTTATTTATTTTTTTCAATTTTTTTTTTTTAAATTTTAATACACAATATATTTTAACATTTTAGAAAAGTTAATATTAATATTATAAAGAAATATTGTATGTTTCTAAATAAATTAATAATTAAAAAAAAATACGTAGTAAATAAATTTATGAGTGGATTTAATGGTTAATAATATGTGTTTCTTTTTAATAAGTTATAAGTTTAAATCTAGAGAGTGATAGGATGTGTATACCTTTGAATACTTTAACAATGAAATGATTCCTTTTTTCACAAATAACAAATAGTTTTATGATTCCATTTTCCCACAAATAACAAATAGTTTTATGAGTTTTATGATTGCAGGCTTAGCGTGCCGGGGAAATCGCACAATACAGATCTCTTTGGTTTGATCTATTCTTTAGAGCCAGCCCGGAGCGGTATGTTTGGTTAACTTCCAAATCCCTATTCTAGGTGAAACGGGAAAGGGGTTCGAATCTCCCGAGATAGAAATGAAAAGATGGATAGAGGAGTAAGCGGGTAGAACCAAGCAATAGATATAAGGAGTGAAAGAAGCAATCAAGTATAAGACTCCTAAGTTCCTAATAGAGTGTTTTTAATCCCCTGCATAATACGTTCTTTATTTCCCGGCATAGGCATAAATAGTATGTTTAGATCGATTGAGTCAAATGATTTTATTGAACGATTTTGTGAAACAATGATCAATAAATCTATGTCCTTAGAGCACCCCAGAAATAATTTCAGGCTTATCCTTTACAACATGACAAATTTGAAAATTAAATTCCCTTGACCTATAGTCTTGATTTTGATTTTAATTGTTGCAAACAATATTTTATGAGTAATTGGTAAAGTTTTGGAATATTGTAGACATTATTTTGTTTATTAATTAGATGGTTTAAATCTTTATAGGTAATTTTTGAATGAGAGTTTTGTTAATTCATAAAGTAGGGTATATTTTTTTTTATAGGAATGTTCCTTAGATATATTTATATAAAAAAAAAAATTGATCATGTAAGTTTTGTGTGAAATTGGTAAAATACATTTTTATTTACAAAAGACTAGTCAAAAAATCATTTTTACACGTTTACTTTTTTTTTTTTAAATAAAAATATTTATATGAGTTATTTTTTATAAATATGATATTAAAATCGATAAAATTTTACCATTAATAAAAAAATTCTTAACTTACTAACAACAATACTATTTATCCCATAGATAATGAGTTATAATTTGAGTGTTGATACCTTGGTTTTCAACCTTTAAATAGTTGATAAAAAAATATATTGTTTTATTTAAAATAATTGGTTTTAGTTTTATAATTTTTTTTTGAAGGGCTTATCCTAATTTGAAAAGTGATGGAATTATAAGTATTGCAAATTTTATCAAACACAATGAAATTATACAAGTAAATTAGAATTCAAATAAACCAACATTATATATATATATATATATATATATATAAATAAAATTTATTAATTATTTTATAAATTAAAAATTGAACACATTATAGTCACATATATTAAGCATTTCTCTCATATTGGATGGAAATCATGTTACAAATTTAATAAGCTATCCATAATCAAAGGAGTAACCTCAAAAGCTAACACTCTCTCTTTGTGAGAAAAGTGTTTTCACCAACACCTATTGACTCCCTTTGCAACTCTATACCAAAACTTCCAACTACAAATTTCTACCTACCAGAGTCTCATACTCAACCACTATCGCCTGAAAAGCAACTTCCATCCATGAGTCTCACTCCACCAAGGCATTGTACTAAACTTCCTCAAAACAAACGATAAGCTCGCAAGTGGAAGAAGCAAATGCAACATGGTTAGAATATTTCTTAGTAGGTATACTCGCCCTCATTGAATATCCAGGACCTTCTACATATCTAGCCTCTTACAATGTCTAGGTGAGCCATATCGGTCTTCGAGATAGAAAGAGATGGAATATCCACACCCAATTTCACCCAATCTCCCTCTAAGTCTGACTCATCTAGAGTCTTTGAATCAATCTTTGTAACAACACCCTCCTCATTTCCTAAATCACTGGAGGAGATCCCTCTGAACTAGAAGATAACACATTCACACTTCACAACTCTACTCAGCACAATCTCCCATTGGGTTGGAATATTGATCTTATAAGTTGTACTCGAAGTAACAGTATATCCAATGACATAAGATAGTATCAAATCATCTTGAATTTGTTAGGGACCTAACCCCTCACATAAGTAGAATAATGTATTTCCAGGTAATAAAGGTCAATATTAATAAGGCCTAGAAATAAGGAAGAATAAGTCATACCTGTCATTAGAAACCTATCCCTTTGGATTTCTCCCTTCACCCTTATTGCTGTCATACCTATCGTTTTCAACAATTTTTTTTCTCGTGAACCCGACCCCCTTCCAACACCCTTATTTAGGATTTACCCCATTGGATTCAACTCATCGCCTTGATCATTGTGATACACTTCCCCCATAACCCATTTTTTGTGTGGTCCCCGCCGCCCCTTTTCGTGTTCCCTCTTCATCACAGCCCACACCCATAGCCAAGACTTGGAAGATCGATTCAATTCCTTGCACTCTAATTTCATAGAAACCAAACAAGAAGTGAGACAACTGAGTGCCAATATTTCCACTGTCAATAAAAACATGCATTCCTCCATCAACGCCAAAATACAGAACCTGAAACAAGACCTGAAACAAGACCTTGATACCTAGCTTGAATCTGTCACTATGATTATCTATGCCAAGATGAATATCCCTACATATCTTCCCTCATCTGACTCAACTTTGCAAACCGAAGGTGAAACTTCCCCTCATTCCTAGAATTTCAGCTCCATCACTTTCAACGTGACCTACACCTTTCACATGTGGATGTGACCAAATTTGATGGCTCAGATCCCACTGGTTGGGTAACTCAAATGGAACATTATTTCTCTTTGTATGGAATTACCAATGAGTTGGCCAAACATTGGTATGGTGTTCTCCATATATATCAAGAACGTTGGAAATGGTGGTAATGGAGAAAAAATGCCCGCCAAGGGTATGTGGCTTGGACACACTTTCTAGGAGAGCTTTATGAATGCTTTGACACTAATAACAACCATTTAGGCCATTTGAAAAAGTTGAAACAATCCGACACAATGAAAGAGGGCATGTCTGATGCTTTTTTCCGAGAATGTTTTATCAATGGCCTCAAGGATGAGATTCATTCCCATGTCCTCATGGCTTGGCCTCAGAGTTGGATGGACTCTACTAAAAGAGCTAAGGAAGAACAACAATTTGTCTCTTTTCAAAACTAAAAAGCCTCCTTTATTCCTAACACTAAACCAATCACTCCCACTCCTCCTTCTACTCCAAT
Source organism: Picea engelmannii (assembly GCA_009831015.1). NCBI lineage: Eukaryota > Viridiplantae > Streptophyta > Pinopsida > Pinales > Pinaceae > Picea > Picea engelmannii. The sequence continues at coordinate 297,303 of ML795198.1, read as the reverse complement.
AAAGATCCAGAAATTGACCATGGATGAAATGGTTGAATGCCAACTCAAAGGAATTTGTTATATTTGTGATGACAAAGATTTTCCTGGGCACAAGTGTAAGGAACAAAATATTTTTATGGCCATCTCGGAGGATGTTTTGAAATACCATGTTGAGGCTCCCCATGTGTCTGTGTCACCTGAAGCCATTGACATGACCCCTCCGTTAGACCCTCCTGAAGTAGAACTGGTAATTGCCCTAAATTCTCTCACTGACTTTTCTGCTCCCCAAACCCTCAAGATAATTCGTTACATTAATCATAGGAAGGTCATCATTCTTGTTGATAGTGGAAGCAACCATAATTTTATTCATTGTCGCATTTCCCAAGAAACTAATTGCTATATCCGTGTCGTCAATAATTTTCAAATCATGATTTCCAATGGCGGGTTGATGAAATGTGGAGGGCATTGTGAAAATGTGCGTCTCCAAATTGGTGAGTACGACATGAAATCTCATATGTTTGCTATCAACATGGGAAGTTGTGACATTGTGTTGGGTGGATAATGGCTAATGGATTTGGGTCCCATTCTCATGGATTTTAAGAAATTAACCATGCAATTCAACCAAGAGGGTCAACAATATATGTTCCAAGGCATCATCGTTGGTTCCCTGGAGATCATCAGTTCCCATCACATGGAAAAGATGCTCAGAAAAGGTCATTATGGCATTATTTCCCAACTCCATGCCATGCAATCCACTGAGACACCCTCTGTTTCGAAGGACCCCCAATCCATCCTCTCTAAACATTAAGTGGTTTTTTCCACTCCCCAGGGACTCCCTCCTTCCCATGGTGTTCATGATCATTCCATTCCCCTTCTCTTAGGAATCCTTCCTTGCAATATTCATCCCTATCATCATCCCCTTTCCCAAAAAAATGAAATTAAGAAAATTGTTCAAGAATTGCTCAACATAGGTGTTATCTGCCCTATGACGAGCCCCTACTCTTCTCTTGTGGTCATGGTCCTTAATAAATAAGGTTCTTGGTGGATTTTTCTTGACTTACATGCTCTCAACAAACTCACTATTAAATACAAATTTCCCATTCCTCTCATTGATGACCTCTTGGATGAGTTAAGTGGTGCCCAGTTCTTTACTAAACTTGATCTTCATTCTGTCTACCACTAGATCCGTATGAACGAGGCACACATTCCTAATACTGAATTTAGAACTCATGAGAGCCACTATGAGTTTTTGGTCATGCCCTTTGGCTTGTGTAATTCTCTCTCCACTTTCCATAGCCTCATGAATCATGTCTTCCGTCATTTTGTCTTAGTTTTCTTTGATGATTTCCTCATCTATAGTAAAACCTGGACAACCCATATTGTGCATGTGGATTGAGTTCTCTATCTACTCTCTCAGCACCAAGTTTTCCTTTAACAATCTAATGTGCTTTTGGTGCCTCATAAGTCGAGTATTTGGTTCATCTTGTTGGAAAGGATAGTGTCAGGGTGGATCTTAAAAATATTGAAACTATGCAAGATTGTCCTCACCCAAAGACTCTCAAAATATTGTGTGGATTTATGGGTTTAACAAGTTATTATTGCAAGTTTGTTAAGAATTATGGAAAGAATGTGGCACTTCTCACTACTCTACTTAAAAACAATTCTTTCACTTGGACTCTAGCAGTTTCTCAGGGTTTTCAAACCTTGAAGATGGCCATGTAAACCACTCCAGTCCTGTCCCTTCCTGATTTCATAAATACCTTTGTCCTGGAATTTGATGCTTCTGGGAAAGGAATTGGCGCAGTCCTTATGCAACAGGGTCAGCCCTTGGCCTTTACCAGCAAACAATTGTTAGAGTGAAATTTGGACAAATCAATCTAAAAGGAAAAGGAAATGTTAGCTATTATGCATGTTGTGGATGTTTGGCGCCCTTATCTATTGGGGCAACGCTTCCAAATTAAGACATATCATCAAAGCCTCAAGTAATTTCTAGAACAACACCTTTCCTCCCCATATCAACAAAAATGGGTGACTAATCTCTTTGGATATGATTATGAGATCATTTAAAAGAAATTAAAAGACAATGTGGTTGTTGATGCACTTTCCATAAAATAGTAAGATGAAAGGTCCCTTTTTTTTCTCTCCTTCATTGTACCAGATTGGCTCCAAGTTGTTCGCCAGGAATGCTACACGATCCCAAAATTTCACATCTGATACAACAATTGCAGGCCAATTCTCCAATATCCCTAGGGTACTCTTGGCTTAATGATGAGCTTCGATACAAAGGTCGTTTGTATTTAAGTAAACAATAAAGACTTAAATCCACGGTACTTTTTGAGCTTCATGATACACCCACCACCGGGCATTCCAGGTTTACCAAAACCTATGATCAGATCAAACGTTATTTTTCCTAGGATGGTATGAGACAGGAAATTCTCAATTATGTGGTTGACTATGATGTTTATCAAAGTAACAAGGGAAAAACTGTCAAATCTCCTAGTACACTACAATTATTTCCGATTCCACCTGCTATTTGGCAGGATATCTCTATAAATTTTATTGTAGGCTTACCTAAATAGGGAAATAAATCAGTCATCATGGTGTGAGTTGATCATCTTTCCAAGTATGCTCATTTATGTTCTCTTCAACATCCATTTACAACCTCCACTATGGCTCAAATTTTCATGGATGAGGTCTTCAAGCTTCATGGAATTCCTCATTCTATTGTTTATGATCGTGACTCAACTTTCACTTGCAACTTTTGGCAAGAACTGTTCAAGCTATAAGGCACTCAATTGCATCTCAACACAAGTTATCATCTCCATACTGATGGTCAAACTGAATTTGTCAACAAGTGTTTGGAAACATATTTGAGGTGTTTTGCATCGGAAAGGAAAAATCAGCGGGATCAATGGTTACCACTACTTCAATGGTGGTACAACACTTCTTACCATACAACTACCCTCATGACTCCTTTTGAAGTAGTATATGGAAAAAATCCAACTTCAGTTCTCTCATACTTTCCAGGTGTCTCTAAGATCCACACGGTTGACCAAACACTTACAGTTTGAGAGTCTATTCTCTGTACCCTTAAAGAAAATTTGGTCATGGCCCAGAATCACATGAAGAAACAAGCAGGTCAAGGTCGATATGAATGTCAATTTGCAGAAGGAGATCAAGTGTTTCTTCGACTGCAACCTTACAAGAAAACTTCCCTCAAGGCCGACCATTGTCAAAAGTTGGTGCCCAAATTTTATGGTCCTTATACCATTCTCAAGCGTGTGGGACAGGTGGCCTACCAGTTATCTTTTCCCAGTCATTCTAAGCTCCATCCTGTTTTTCATGTTTCTTTCTTAAAGAAGGCTATTGGAACTAAGTGCCAAACTCAAACCAACCTTCCCGAGTTTTACAAGTAAGGCTCCATTTGGCTACAACCAAAAAGCCATTTTGGACCAGCGTGAGCATCTTCTGCGTCAGTGAACCATCAAGGAAGTGTTATTCCAGTGGAAAGATACAACTCCAATAGATGCCACTTGGGAACTAACTACCATTATGGATCAATTTACTCATCTCAAGCCTTGAGGGCAAGATTTTTTTTAAGGTGGGGGACATGTTAGGAACCTAACCCCTCACATAGGTAGAATAATATATTTCCATGTAATAAAGGTCAATAATAATAAATCCTAGCAATAAGGAAGAATAAGTCAAATGTAAGAAGACCTAATACAAGCTTCAACTTCTAGAATGATCTTCCTCTAGATTGTTCTTTTGATAGACATATTTAGTATAAATAGGAGTCGAGGCTATGAGAAGTTTTGTCTTGGATATTATTGTAATAGAGATCTTCTCTTCTGGAGGTTTCCCCCTCGAAGAGGCAAGTGAACATTGCTCTTTGTAATCAAAGTGCTCTTTCTAGTGTTATTCTGGTATTATTCTGGTATTATTGTGGTGTTCTTCTAGTTATATCATTGTTTATCTGCCATTTCTAGCTAATTAGTTTTGTTCTGCATACTATTTTATATCTGGAATATTACAAAATCCCCCCCAAAAACTATTGTTATCACTGAAATTTCGTTCGCACATGGCAACAAGAACTCAGCATCATCAAAACAGGAATGAAGTCATTCATGGCATTGAATTAATTTCACAGCATTGCAAAAGGGTCAAAAACTATACAAAGTAACAAAAAATTGAAGGGCGCTTTATACAAGATGGGTGCACGCGCATATGCACAGAACAAGAACGTACAAGGCGCGCATGCGCGCACGATGCACAACTGTTGGTGCAAAAACCCGTGCACCTGCTAAACGGCGCATTTATGGAATTGGTCGGCCTCCCAACCACTTATGGATCAACTCCCAAGTTGATTTGACTCCCAAATCTGAGTTGAATCCGCATGGTAGGCTGGTCAAAGACCTAATTAAACCCTAAAGAGCCCCTTTCACACCTCAAAGGAGTTACATAATCACCCAATGCTATGCTATAAAAAGCCATGAAGAAACATCATTTTCTCAAGGAATTTCATGTATTGTTATGCTGCTAAGATTGTTAAGGACTCATTCTTTGACAATAACACATTGGCACCATTTCATAGAGCCATTCACCTCTCCATTGAGTGGGTGTGCTTGGAGTTCTTTCACCATCATTCTCATTTTCTCATTGTAAGGAGAGCAAGTTTGTGAGGACACAAGAGCCTTCCTTTGGAGGAAGAAGGGACTCACAGTCCCCTTTCTTCATTGTGCTTTGATTTCATCAATTGATCAGCCTAAAAACATTGGTGATATTGGTCTTTTTGTGTTTTTATTTATTTATCCATATGCTCATAGTTTTAGTTTGTTTTTATTTAATTCTTGCTTATAGGTTTGTTTTATTTTCTCTAACCCTTTCCTCTACAGCTGTCATGCTCTGCAAGACCCAACAGGGCATGTAAGCACCCTTTATTTGCTCACCGAGTGACGAATTGGGTGCAAACAAATTGGCGACCATACTGGGGAGTAGGTATCAATTCCTTCCTCATTTGGGTTTATTTTGTTTTCCTTTTGCTTTCATTAACTTGTAGGTGCACAAACCGGCCTCTGTCGACCTGCTAACCAGTCAATTCAAGGGAGAATTGAGAGAAATCCATCCGGATTTTCTCTCTCAGCCATTTGCCACAGGCGCGCGGTTATTTCACCCCACAGACGTGCATCAAGCGCGCATGCACCTTTACCTCAGTCTGTTTCTGCGCGCATGCGCCTGTTATCTTGATTCGGTTCGCGCATCAGCGCTCTGCGCGCGCCTGTCTACACTAGAGGCCGCGCATCTACACTAAATTTTACATTGTAAGGTCTTGAGATGTGGGGAAAGTCATTTTCCTTCTTAAGAATGATGTTATGCATGCTCTAAATACTGCACCACTTAGACCCCTCAACTTATAAAGGGGATAGTCAAACAAACATAGGCACTTAGGTGGATAAAAATCATTTTCCCTTATTTG
>ML795198.1:266897-291033 GCA_009831015.1 Picea engelmannii | reverse complement strand
GGCCGAAAATCTAAACGTCGCACTTGGACCGAGGTACCTAGTGACCAACTTTAGGACATCTACCCAGGTGGCGATTGTGGGCTACAGTCGCACCTTGATTGGATTTTGTGTGGCTATTGGGAAATATTGCCAGCTCTTTCGGGATATGCCCCCTCTACCCCTCATTATAACCAATTATTTCATCCTTCACTAGTGTCTCTTCCGGTGACTTCAGACCCCACTGTTGAGAACTATTGGAAGGTCCAGTGCTATTAGAGAGGAAGGACGTTACATCTTCTAGGACACGAGCATTTGCTTTCTTTTGATTCCCCCACGCGAACAAAACCCTCTTACCCATATATATGCTTATTTCTCATTTTATGTATGATGCACATCTGATTACAGTTTGACTTTGATATATATATTGTGTAAACAGTCATAGCAAAGACTCTTGTTTCTATATTCCTCACACCACTTTTGGCACACATTCACACAACTAGTCTGACATCATAGGGGAACCACAGAACCCCCATCGTTCACGACGCTTGCTCAATCTCCCACCTATCTTAGGGGGAGTATCTGGTCATACCCGCTCATCGGTACCTCCTTCACACACTCCTGTGAGTGCTACCATCTTAGGATCAACTTTGCTTGGTTCTACCTTACTTGGGTCAACTTCCCAAGGTCACCTGTCCACTCGCTCTCCTTTACACAGAAGCGAGGGACCCACTTCCTCTCAAGGAGGGAGCACCAACCCACCTAGTCCCCACCAAGGGTCCGGTTCACAACACAACATGGCTGGAGCTAACCCTCCCCCACCACTACAGATGTCGTACTTGGCCTCTCTCAACATACCAGATCTCACCAAGCTCACCAATGATCCTATATTGCATGACGCCACATGGCCTGCAATGCCAACAAAACTTCCTTCAGACATACCAAAGTTTGAAGGAAAGGCAGGGGATGACCCCACCAACCATGTCACGACCTTTCATCTATGGTGTTCTTCCAATAGCATTATGGATGATTCCGTCAGACTGCGATTATTTTAACGCACTCTTACCGGCCCATCAACCAAATGGTATGTCGAAGAAAAATTAGGGTCACATACGACCTTTGAGTCATTAGCCAAAGCATTTTTGACCTTCTTCCAATTACCCATTCACCGTGACAATGGTCTAGAACTACTGTCTAACTTCAAACAGACCTCAACTACCCACATCGCTGACCACATTCATGAGTGGCGTAGGCGACGTAGTTTGTGTAAAGCAGAAACCACCAAGAAACAGTGCCTCGACTGGTTTCTTAGATCACTTGTCGCTCTCCTTGGAAAGGATGTCGCTTCAACCTTCCCTCAATCTGAAGAGGAAGCCATTAGTAAGGCCCAACAATATGACCTTATCTACGCACAGTCAGGGTACTTATACATGGTACTTCCTGATCTTCCAAAACCTGTGCCATTTGGCCAAGACAAACCTCGGATGTCTCACTCAGCAGATGGACTAATAGGTGCCACCACGCACCATAGTCCACAACCCCAACCACCACCGATGTATGGAACACCTCAATACCCGTCGGCATATGGGGGCACTCCTTATTTCCCACCACCCCCTTATCAACAACCATACCCTGTTTCTATACATCCACCCATCAGTGGACCACCACCGGCACCTCCCATACATCCACCTATTCCCCCAAATAGTGGTACTCTCTCAACATCATCTTATCATACTAGTGAAAGAACACAGCCTTCCTATGTACCTTATGGATCAGTACCACCACAAAATCCATATTTTCCGTTTCCAGGTCCCCCACAGCCCATGGCTCCCCCACACCCACATGCGGGGGTAAATTTTGTTCAACCTTCTGCTGCTCAACAGTACCAGAATTTTGAACAGTTGAACACAGCCAACCCAACTCACCCTTCGAACAATACCAAAAAGAAAGGACATAACAGGAACAATAACAACCCTGGTCAAGGCGGGAATCAACCCCCACAGCACCAACCCATTGGGGGCAACCAGAACCAAGGGAACCAAAACCCCCAAGGGGGAAATAACGACAAACGCCAAGGGCGAAACAATGTTAAAACCATCCACCCTTGTGCTCTTTGTGGCGAATTCAGTCATTACACTCACTATTGCCCCCAAATTGCTGATTTCAAATGGTTGAAAGACTCGGGTAGCCTTCCCCCTTCGCCTGCACAAAATGCCCCTCAACAGACACCACAACAATATGTGCAGCAACCACCTCCCGTCGTGCTGCAAAATCCCATTCCACATCAAGGTGTGATAAACACCCAACAGGATGCACAACACCCCCTACCCCAGGTAGGACAATACCACAACCCTAACAATCCAGTAGAGCGTACAATTCTCCTCACCAGTGAGGAAGAAATCCTTCTGCAAACACGGAATCGTCAGTATCAGACACCAGCTGAGTCTACTCCTCTCTCTCCAGAGACAAACCCTACACCAACAGGACCGCCGTTGGTGATCCCTCTCCCTTCCAGTGAACCACCATTACGCATCCCTCACATCCCCTTGCGCAGGAATGTTCACAACCCACAGGCTAGGGCAGCTCATAATTATAGTTTGGTCGATGACTTAGCACAATCCGCGACTGCCATGTTAGTCTTGGAAGTCCTCCAGAATTGCCCTACACAAAGGAAGTCTCTACTTTCCGCATTGGGGGCAGTCGACCCTACTGATACTAGACTCATCACCTTTGATCTTGACAATAGCAAACCTCGTCTTCCCGCCTTGGTCGCTATTCAAATACCAGTAAAAATACGGAACATCACCGTTCATCGGTTTATCATCGATGAAGGTGCATCTACATGCATCATGTCCAAAACAGTATGGCAGAAACTTGGTTCCCCGAAACTCATACCCTCCGCCATCACATTACGAGCTTATGACGGACGACCATCAGCTCCTGAAGGGCTCTTCCAAAATGTCCCCGTAGAACTCGAGGGCAAAACTATTCTCATTGATATCGAAGTTATCGACGCTCCGCTTGATTACAATATCTTGTTCGGATGTAGCTACATGTATGCTATGAAGAAAGTGGCATCATCCGTCTTTCGGACAATCATGTTCCCCCACAACGAAAAGATTGTAACCATCGACCAAGTCTCACATTATGAGTCGAACCAATCTGCCAACCTTGATAACATTATTCCTCTCATTCACACCAACAAAGATACATACCCGCTCGTCGAGTAGGGTCCTGGGATTTTCAAAGATCCATCCTTATTAGGGACATACCATGGAGCACCACCACTCCTTCCCCCTAATCAAGTCTGTGTCATCTCATCTAACAGAACTTGCACGGAGGATACTCTTCCTCCCTAGGAGGCTTCCATCATTCCTGACGTCTCAATAGTCGCAGAACCACTCCCGCAGGAGCCTCCTGCGCACTCATCGACCCCTACGATCCAAGAATCCACATCCCCTCAAGGGCCTAATCCCATTTGGGAGACAGTTCCCTGACCCCTCACTCAAATTCCCTTCTTTTACCCTCCACCCGGTATAGAATCTTTCCAGGTAGCTGCAACGCTCACACTACCCAATATGGTGTTAGCAATCCCAGTGTGGTATTTACATCCACCTGAGATGGTCCCTCGCCCATAGGAAGGCCTCCCCATGACGATTCCTGTCCTCACCCCCACTACCCCCATACTCCCTACCCCCCCTGCTACAGTTGGGGGCAGGAGGAAGAAGAAGGAGCCCACCGCTCCCCTTCCTCCACGCATCCCACCACCCTGTGCACTATGTGAGAAAGAGGGCCACCAAACTAACAATTGTCCATCCCTACCTGAATTACGGAATTTAATTCCCCCCAATCCAACTCCCACCACACCTGTCACTACTGCTAGTCCCACTACTATCACCACGCCTTCCAGTAGTAAAGGGTTGAGGACTAAATTCACATGTGCTATCTGTTCTGAATATGTCCATTACACCCATCATTGCCACGCACTGCCACGCTTTCGGCAGGCATTAGTGGCCGTACGCCAGAACTTCCAGAACAATCCACACCCTTCTACGTCCTCTTCAAACATCACTGACATTCGCTATGTCACCACTACAGTCAATGAACATATGAGATGCCCTTGCTCTCTCTGCGATTCATCGACTCACTTTACATACCAGTGTCTGATGATCCTTGCATACAGGCAATGTCAATTGGCCCTACTTCATCAACCCGCAGAGACGACCAATGACCTTCCATTGTCTATAGAAGGTGTTCATGTCATTTCTCCCGAGCCTGAGGCACTTCCAACACCTCCATGGTTCTTTAATAACATCTCTGAGGATTTACCTCGCAATCCCCCAAACTCTCCTGCTCATTCCCCTACGGAGACTCTCCATCCAACCACCATGGGTACTCCTCAGTACTTCAACATATGGTTCATGTCGAGTGAACCCTCACCCTCTGCTTGTACCACTCCCCTTGCTTCTCCAGCAGGGGCAATCACACTAGCACTGAGATCACTCCTCATGACCCCTTGTATTCCCGACATTTTCAATGCGACGAGGAAATCCTGGAAGAGCTACAATGCCCAAACTCTCCCTGGGACGCACTACATCATCATGCACTCTTCCTACCACAGGAAGCCCTCATGCCTCCTAACCAAAACCCCATATACGCGGTCGAAACCAAATATTTTATCCCATCCGGGCCTATCGATTGGTTCAACAATCCCATTCCTGCCCCCGACGCTTTTGAAGAAGGTAATATGGTCAACATTTCCCCCACCATCAAAATCGACATTTCCATTAAAAATGGCGTAGTCGAAGAAATCATCATTGGAGCTTCTTGCACTCCTCAGGAAATCACCGCATATAAATCCCTCTTCCAGGAATACAGGGATATTTTCGCCTGGTCATAGACAGAGATGCCTGGCCTTGACCCATCCATTTTCGAACATCGCATCGACACCTGGCCTGACATCACACTAGTCTGCCAGAAACAACGACCGCTACACCCATCCAAAGCCGCGGCTATCAAAGCCAAAATTGACAAATTACGCACGGTCGGGTTTTATTACCCCATCGCTTACACCTCGTGGGTTTCCAACCCTGTACCCGTCGACAAGAAACAGGGCACTATCCGCGTTTGCACCGACTTTCGCGATCTCAATAATACATGTCCAAAAGGCAACTTCCCAATGCACTTCATCGATCAAATTATCGATGACTGCGCCGGCCACGAGGCTCTCTCCTTTATGGACGGATTCTCTGGCTATAACCAAATTCAAATCCACCCAGTCGATCAGTACAAAACCGCATTCATTACCCCGTGGGGTACTTTTGCATATCGTGTCATGCCTTTCGGCTTAAAAAACGCTGGCGTAACTTTCCAGCGGGCCATGACATACATCTTTCACGATCTGGCTACGATCATCCTCGCATACTTGGACGACCTCACCGCCCGATCCAAGAAACGTACCCAACACCTGGATGATTTACAAATCATTTTTCAACGGTGTCATCAGTATAACATCCGCTTGAACCCTCTCAAGTGTGTGTTCTGTGTCACCGCAGGGCGCCTCCTCGGTTTTATCGTTTCCCAAAGCGGTATTACCGTGGACCCCCTTAAAGTCAAAGCCATCACCGAAATTCCACCTCCTCGGAATTTACGACAACTGCAGAGTCTACAGGGCAAAGCTAACTTTATGCGCCACTTTGTTCCTTATTACGCCATCCACGCACATGGTTTCCTTCGATTACTACGTCACGACATCCCTTTTCACTGGGACGACTATGCCCAACAGTCGTCTGACGATCTTAAAGCAACACTTTCAAATGCACCTTTGATTAGTGCACCTGACTATAATCACGACTACATCCTCTACGTATCAGCATCAGCCGTATAAGTAGCCGGCGTCCTCGTCCATCTCGGAGATGACAATCATGAACATGTCATTTACTATGTTAGTAAGATCCTCTCGGGACCACCCTTGAAGTACAAACACGAAGAGAAACTTGCTCTTGCAGTTGTCCTCGCAGTCCAAAAACTGCGTCATTACATTCTGCTTTGCACCACCAAGGTCGTCGCATATTCCAACCCCATGCAATATTTGCTCACCCGTCGACAAATTAACGTCAAATTTGCTCGATGGATCGTTATCCTCTAGGAGTATGATCTCAAGTTCTCAACACCTAAGAGTAAGAAGGCCCTCGGCCTCGCCGAATTTTTTACAACCCTTCCCTCTGACATCACTAGTGCCCCCGTCAACACCGACTTTCCTGACGAACATCTCTTCTACATCGCTTCCGATGATCCTTGGTATGGAAACCTTCTCGTATACCTACGAACTCAAAAGTTCGGTAACCATTTATCACGAGATGATCGTCGGCGCATCTGCCATCAGGCCCCCCGCTATCTCCTTATCGGCGACATCCTATATTGGCGAGGCGTCGACACCATTCTTCGTCGTTGCCTGACTATTGACGAGGCTGACAGATTTTTAAATGACTGCCAAAGTGGCGCATGTGGGGGCCATCTTTCGGGTATATCTACTTCTCAAAAGATCATCCGAGCTGGTTAATTTTGGCCTACCCTGTTTCATGATTTCATTCATGCCGTGAAACGATGTGAGCAATGTCAGCTCTATGCCAACAAAGCCCACGCTCCCCCTGCTCTTCTTCACCCTGTCATTACCGCAGGCCCCTTCTGTAAATGGGGCATCAACTTTATGACTTGTGATCCCCCCTCCAGCAATGGTCACAAATACATTGTTTTCGCCGTTGATTACTTCACCAAATGGGCCGAAGCTATGCCCACTTTCAACAACATCGCTGACACTGCAGCGCGCTTCTTAATTAACCACGTCATATCCCGTTTTGGCATACCACTCCAACTTGTTTTCGACCATGGGAAACACTTTGAGAATGATATCTTCGTCGAACTCTCTTCCCGGTTAGGCTTCTCTCACGAGTTTGCCTCACCATATTACCCTCAGTCAAATGGATAGGTCGAGGCAGTGAACAAATTCCTCAAGACCATGTTACATTGCATGGTTAATAAACATAAAACCAATTGGCATCATATGTTATTTTCCGCTCTATGGGCTTATCGAACGACAGTAAAGACCGCTACAGGTTTCATGCCATTTCATTTAGTCCATGGGTTTGAGGCAACTCTTCCCATCGAGTGTGAAATTCACACCCTACGCACCGCAATTGAGCTATTACCTGACACTGCTCCAATGGAGCAGTTCTTGCTGAACTTGGAGTCACTAGATGAAGATCGTCGATCTTCATTACAGAACAATGAGGCAGCTAAAAAACGATCCAAAGCTACCTTTGATCGCCATGTCAACCTTCGTTCACTCCGAGAAGGCGACCTCGTCTTGGCCTATGATATCGCTCATGATACCTTTGGCCACGGAAAATTCGAATCACTTTGGCATGGCCCTTTCATCATCCAACATTGCCTCACCAAAGGCGCATACATCCTGGCCTCCCCCGAAGGCCTCTCACTCAAGGAACCCGTCAATGGGTTGTACCTCAAGAAATTTTATGCTTAAAAGTAGTCATACTACTTTAGGTTATTTCTTTTTCTAGTGTTTTTAATCTTTTTTCTCTCACCCCTATCGTCTAAACTATCCTTTATGCTATTGACAGATGCTTCCTTCACCAACCTACCACATCGGTTATGCCGACGGCGCCAGTCGTTGGACGCAAAATCTCGCTTCGGCGGCTTGGGCTTTATATACCCCCTCACATGAAATGCTACATTCTAGCGGCATCTGTTTGGGACCAACAACCAACAACCAAGACCGAATACACTGCGGTCATTGGCCTCTTGGCCGATGCCCAGGGTCATTATATTCGCCACCTTAACGTCTTCCTCGACTCTCAACTAGTCGTTCTCCAGCTCAACAATGTTTACCGTGTATGCGATCTGTGCCTCTTTCGCAAATACCTGCAGGTTAGATTATTATCTCGACATTTTGATTCCATTACATTTACACATATTCCAAGACAATTGAATCAAAAAAAATATGAAATAGCTAACATGGTGTTAGATTGGCATATATCACATCAAGCTACACATACATAAAACATCTCATACATCATGTCACATCATATAGATAAAATAGACATCATCATCAACAAAAACATATGTAAACAACATTAGGATATCCAAAAAATATGTATACTCATATATATATATCGGCCCAACAGGCCATCCGCATGTTTACATACAAAAAATACACGTATCCGTAGGCCTATACAACACCTCGATACAAAAACTGGCTCACCAGCCTATCAAACAGGTATACAATATACATCCATCAGGGTGCCTCTATCACACCCCCAGCTGCTCCTCCCTCAGGAGGAGGTGGTGGCCCACCCCCACCTACCCCAGGCGGTGGTGGTGGAGCACCCGCAGGACCCTCCTGCCCTAGCGGCAGGCGTCCACTAGTCATCGCGGCGAGCACAGCTGCTCGTCGCACTATACTCCACCATGGTGGCGGTACTCCTATGCACTTCTCCAGGAACCCCTCATCCTGGATACAGATCCACATGCACTCAGGCACGTCCTGTAACACCGTCTCTAGACGATGGTGTATATCATCAAAATCTACTCCGGCTGCCGCCGGAGGAGCGTGTGATGGCCCCGCACCAGGGTCATCATATCGGCGCCTCCTCGCCGGTCTCTCGGGCTCTGCTGGCCGCCCTGCGGCCTCATCCCTCCGACGCCTCTCTCCACGCGACAGTCTCTCCGGCTCTCTCTGAACCGATGCTCTCTACAACTCCACCTCGCGCCCACGAGGTGACACATCTGCACATGCACAAAACAACTAACAAACGATCGTATCAGCGTCTATATCACATATGAACTGATATATCAAAAGATAACATAAATCAAAACATACACAATACTCAACATACCTCGATGGTCAAAAACCTCCCCAGGAGGCGGCACCATGTCTAGATCATCCCGGAAGTCCACCCCAGCATAGGGGTACCGAAGTATGACCTGCGGCATCTGCCGCCATATCTGCACCACCTGCGCCGTAAAATAATGCCCACCTTCGCCACCACTGTGGTGAACCAAAACTGATGACCACCACCTCAAGCATGGCTCTCGTGCCCCTGGCGCCTCTAATAGAACCCTCGGGTGTAGCATCAACACCCTCTCCAAGAACCAGGCAACCAGGATCGAACCAAACGTGAACTCTCCTGTCCCTGTGGACCAACAACGGTCCAACTGTGCGATCATCCGCGCGTGCAGCGTAAGCCCCCATGCGAACCTCTCACGGCCCACCACCACCCTCTCCAGCACCAGCAGCTGGCCACCACTAATCCGTTGGGTCGCCAGTGACCCATACACACGAAAAATCATCGCCTCTATGCAACGATGCGCCAACAAATCTATACCACTGACACTCACTACAGTCCCAGACATGTAGTTCTCGCCTGAGAAAAATCGCTCAGCGATCGTCACCAGGGTTGTGTCCCTCGGCAGCACAGGCTCTGTCGGTAGGGGCGTACCCCTAAAGGGGAGCCCAGTCAAAAAATAGACATCCTCCACCGCAGTGAAGGGGATCTGCTCTCCTCGCACGAGGAAGCAGTGAAGATCCGGACTCCACATCTGGAGCAGGAACTGGAGTAAGTACTCTTGTGCCCGTATCAACGAGCACTCAAAGAACTTTAGCAACCCACAGGTTTCTAAAGTCGCTTGCACCTCAGGCCCGGCATTGGCCACCGCATCTCGTAACTGCGACCAGTCTCGCTCATGCCACCGAACATCCATAGTCACTGCTAACCACCTGCACACAACACAAAGTCCTATATCAGCATATGCAACCATCAAATGCATCAAAGAGACTCAATTTTCACCCTTCAACACTTGCCTCAAAGGTGCGATTTTTTCACCCACAGGCGCGCACACATGCGCGCCTGTTCACTATACAGGCGTGCATCTGTGCGCGCCTGTTCACTACACAGGCGCGCTTCTGAGCGCGCCTGTTCACTACACAGGCGCGCTTCTGAGCATGCATGTTCACTACACAGGCACGCTTCTGAGCGTGCCTGTTCACTACACAGGCACGCACTTAGGGCGCACCTTAAATTATCCTACCCGTGCACCCATGCGCTCATATTCAGTGGACAGGCGCGCACGTGTGCGCACCTTCCACTGAATCGCCCGTGCATGCGGGCCCACATCCTATAAAAAATCCCCTCAAACCCCTTGTACGGCCCCTCGTACCTACCCTGCCCAAAAATTGAAAACCTATTTCTATGCAGGATGATCAGACCACTAACCTGACACTCGCAAATCACCGGTCGGATACCTCATGCTCCCGGAAACTCCAAATCTCCTCTGCAATCTGCTCATCCAGTCACTGTAGCAACAGGTACAAATGAGGTGGCAATGTGGGCCCTACAGCTATATATAGGCCTTTTGCCAAACTTCCACTCACCATTCCGGTAGCCCACGGTGTCCATTTTTCAAACCGTCTTCAGCCATGGGATCAGCGTCCCGCCACCTACATAATAGTTGTCCTTGGGTCACTTTTCATTCTGAGCCCCCGGGGCACATTTTTTCATATCATGGTCAGGTACGCACGCAAATTGTCACCTTTGTCAAATACATGCTCATATCTTTGATTCTCTTCAGATATTGTTCACTTTGGGTATTTGGTTGTTGTGTGCGCAAGTACTTGCTCATTGGTCATCCATATCATCCCTTCAGGTATATATATTCAGCACTGGCATGTAGTCTCTCCCGGTGTATTGCATTTTCATTTCCAGTCACACCCGCTGATATTGGCCTTTAGGACCCTCTTTCCCGGCTCTGCAGTACCCATACCTCCATTTTTTCATCTTCGGTACTGTACCCCGGTAGCATTCTCACCCCCATGAGTTGTCCCATTCATAGCACCTTTTGGAAATTTCGACACTCATGCTGTTCTTCATTAACCCTTTAGGGATGGGAGTCCCGATAGTCTTTCATCATGTCACGTATCAGCCACATACTCCTTCTCTTCATTTTGCTAGCCTTCCCACACAGACTCCCAGGTTATCTCTTTATGGTTCTATTTTTTTTACCTGCACCTCCGCAGGATCATGAACCCTCCATTTCATCCACAATCAGTTTGCCCCTCTGCGAACCTACCTTCATTTTCACCCACCTCATACAGAAACTCACCAATGGGGCCCCCACCCTTCATCAGTTTTCCTAGAAAAATTTTCCCTCCCTGGGGCACGCATTTACACTGGGGCACCTGTTTCTATATTTGTACATTTCTCCCCAAAATTATTCATTATTTATTGTACAAACACCTTTATTTCTAGTCATTTCCTTTTGTCGTCACCGATGGTGACTTGCTTTCTTTTGTCCACACGCAACCCATGTCACCCTTGGTTGGAGTTATTTCTCATCTACCCTTATCGGCATTGTCCATATCTTCAGAGTAATCCACAGGTCACTTACCTCTACCCTCTGAATTTGTTCACCTTGTCCCACCTCTGGCACAACTCATCATCGGTCTTGTCGTCCCCCTGACACTCGACCTTGTTACACGGTTGCGGCCACTTTTTTATCTCATACATCCTCCAACCAAGGGCAATCTCGAGTCTTCCCACTGCTTGACCTCGTCTATGTAGCTCTGCCACTTCCTCACCTCAGTAGATTCTATGAAGCACTTTTCTTCTGGGAGTCGCGTTCAACTTTTGTCGATAGCAAGACACTTTTTCCAGAAGGGAGACTGTATCTTCATTCTCATTTTTCATTTAATGAGAGATCTCGGACGGCACAGGGTGAAACACCATTGCTCCCTGCTGTCGTTGATCCCCATAACATTCGATGCCAATACTTTCTCATGTTATGGTGGGTCTTACTTTGTGACTATTGCAGTTATTTTTACCATTTGCCGAAGACCTCTGAACTTGGTAGGGCCATCAATGTCTGCATCATCATCGCTGCTTCTTACTGCGACCATTACCTATTATTCAGAGTATGTTTCTTTGCAGAATTGTCTTCTTCCTTTATTATCACTTCCCCCGAGGGCGCTTCAGTCGTCTACATCAAAGTTCCGTCATTATTTTTCAGAGTTACACCACACGAGCATGGGGCATGCCCGCCTCGTTTGTACATAGTTATACATTTTTTCGGCACCTTCTGGAAGGTCGGGTTCTACCGGTTCCTTTCTTCTCCAAAGGATTGCTCTACACAGTCTCACTATTGCTCTCTCTTACAACCACATTCTCAGTAAAAGAAACATTGATGGATTTCGGCTATACGTATGCTCCTAACCTCATCCATCAGGGGGCATCTGTTATCACTGAAATTTCGTTCGCACATGGCGACAAGAAATCAGCATCGTCAAAACAGGAATGAAGTCATTCATGGCATTGAATTAATTTCACAGCATTGCAAAAGGGTCAAAAACTATACAAGGTAACCAAAAATTGAAGGGCGCTTTATACAAGATGGGTGCGCGTGCATATGCGCAGAACAGGAATGTACAAGGCGCACATGCGCTCACGACGCACGATTGTTGGCGCAAAAACCCGCGCACCTGCTAAACGGCGCATTTATGGAATTGGTCGGCCTCCCAACCACTTATGGATCAGCTCCCAAGTTGATTTGACTCCCAAATCTGAGTTGAATCCGCATGGTAGGCTGGTCAAAGACCTAATTAAGCCCTAAAGAGCCCCTTTTCACACCTCAAAGGAGTTACATAATCACCCAATGCTATGCTATAAAAANNNATGAAGAAACATCATTTTCTCAAGGAATTTCATGTATTGTTATGCTGCTAAGATTGTTAAGGACTCATTCTTTGACAATAACACATTGGCACCATTTCATAGAGCCATTCACCTCTCCATTGAGTGGATGTGCTTGGAGTTCTTCACCATCATTCTCATTTTCTCATTGTAAGGAGAGCAAGTTTGTGAGGACACAAGAGCCTTCCTTTGGAGGAAGAAGGGACTCATAGTCCCCTTTCTTCATTGTGCTTTGATTTCATCAATTGATCAGCCTAAAAACATTGGTGATATTGGTCTTTTTGTGTTTTTATTTCTTTATCCATATGCTCATAGTTTTAGTTTGTTTTTATTTAATTATTGCTTATAGTTTTGTTTTATTTTCTCTAACCCTTTCCTCTACAGCTGTCATGCTCTGCAAGACCCAACAGGGCATGTAATCACCCTTTATTTGCTCACCGAGTGACAAATTGGGTGCAAACAACTATCAAGATCAATATCATGACCATGCTATTCATATGACACGCAGAAGTGTAAATCCAATATTCCATGTTTCTTTCTTAAAGAATATAAAAAGTGACAAGATCCCAATGAAAACTATTTTATCATAATTAATGCAAAAGGGAAAATCATATTGATGCAAACCCCCATCACTCCTAGGGGTTCGCGTGACCTCCTGGTCTAGGATCATTCTGTTGGAGTTGAATTATCTCTTGGATCCCTGTTGGATCCCCTCTTAATGTTCACAAGTCCCTCTGATTCCTCCTTGGGCGTATTTCCATAAAAATATGAACCCCACGCGCTCCTTCTCTAAGACCCTTAATCCTTAAAATCATATTTTGGGCGCTAGTCCCTTAATTTTGGCCAAAATATCATATGACCACGGGTTGGAACCAGGTGCTCAACTAAACAACACTTATTTGGAGCTTCAGGGATTTGGCGCTCTGCTACTTTGGGCTTCAAAATTTTTGACCACACAACACACTAATTCCCATGAACATTGAATTGGCGAACTTCCAGACTGGTTCTTCATGACTCTGGCGCTCTAGAGCTTCGTCCTTCGGAGGATCTGGCAACAAAAAAACACAAATCACCATAACACCAAACTGAAAGACTATTATGGTGCTCTCTGGATCCGGAGCTTCGAGCTACGAAAACTCTTACAACACAATGCACTAAACCTCCCGAACACCGAAGTGGCAAACTCTTGGAGAGTCCAGGGATCAACAGGCCATGGCTCTTGTCACGATCCATATATATAAAGAGCCTCAAGACTCCAGGATTTTGGATTTCCTACGCCTTCAACATGCAATACCTTCGAACCATTGAACGCCGAATTTGAGATCGACGACTCTCACTCCTCCTACAACCAACGACTGAGATCCACTTTGGAACTCTGGACTTCAAGAGTTTCGAGCCTTTCCACACTAGAACCCTTTTCACCCATGATCCCCTCAATCGTTGGACTTACTAATACTCTCTAATCCACTATCACGTGTCCCCAATGATAGACGATCATGATCTTCTCTAGAGTTCAGGACTTCAGGATATTTTCTCCCTAGCAACACAAGAACCCTTTTCTCCCATGGTGTCGAATCTCCAAATGTGTGAGATCTACCGCTCAATGTCACTTGCACACAGATCTGATGGTTGAGATATTATATTTTCACACACAATTCTCCTCTGGTCTGGGGTTTGATCCAATAACCTAGATTTATGTTCGGCCAATCCAATGGTTAACACTCCTCCCACTGATCTACGACATAGATTCACTTTGGGACTTCATAGCTTTGTGAATTTTTCCTCGCTTCCAACAAACAACAAAAAAATGGTGGAGTAGCAAAGTTTGAAGAAGTTATGGGCTTACTGGTCATGCTCCTTACCTTGATCTAATGGCCGAGAAAGAGTTTATATTCTCCCAAACAAATCTCATGTGTTGGCTTAAAAGAAAATATATTTCCCTTCTCTTTGGGGACTTACCTTGCTATCACTCCTCGAAATTTTTTCAAGTGAATGACTTGAACTCGGGTTCACACCTTACACTTCCCTCCCGAGCTTGAGACTTAAAGAATTCTCATGTGCACACCTTGTTCTTCTCCTCAATCTCGAACTTGGACTATCCTCTAGTGCACACTTTTTCTATTTCTCCTAAGCTTGGAAATTTGTCTGCCTCAAAGGGTCTTGCCCTTTGTTCCTTAAAATCACTTTGTGTTCCCTCCTAGAACTTTCCGCTCATTCTCCTGAGCTTGAGAACACTATGAAAGTATTTTTTCAGAGCCCTCCTAGAAGAATGTGCTCTTCCTTCTGATCTTGACCAAAAATTAAATGAAATTTTATCTCCGTGCACTCCTTGCAATTACCTCCCGAGTCTTTGAATTCAAATACTCACCTACGTGCTCCTTGCGCTTACTCTATGCACACTTGCACTGAACTTCCCTTGATATTTTCCATTTCTCTATGTGTATGTGTACTCCTTGTGCTCGCTCTGCACACACTTTGCACTATCCCTTCTAATCTTCAAAGACCCTTGAAATCGGTCCCTCGCACACTCCTTACGCTAACTCTCCCTTCATATTTTATACTCCTGCAAGTATAGGCACACTTCTTGCGCTTGCTCTCTACACTCCTTGCAAAATCCATTCTGAGATTATGATTTGTTCTGGTGTTCCCACCTGGTATGCTCCTCAAATAACTTATGAATTATTTCTTCTGTACTCCTTGTGTTGGATTCTCAGAGTTTTCTAACAGCTCCAGTGTGCACTAGCCTTGAGAGCCCAAAATACATAGAAATTCACACAAATAGGGGATTCTACCTATTCCTGCAAAGGGAACATTCATACATTCATGGAATTCATAACTATGCATAGTAAACATTCAGAAAACAAACATTCATTCACACATCGAGACTCAAATGTAGGGAAATATGCTCTTGTATTAAATCTGAATTATTTTTACAATGTTTACAAGACTGGACTACAACAGAGTCTCAATTCTTCTCTCCTCTCCTCTCTTGAGATATATTCTCTTCTTGTGCTCTTCTCTTCTCTAATGCTCTCTAATTCTATCTCACTCTAACATCAATACATTGATCTTTTAACAAAAAGGGGCTTCTCGAGCCTTCCTCCACCTACTTACATTAAATTACATTAAGTTTACATCTATTATGAATCAGATCTAGATTCATCTACCTGTCATTCATTAAAGGTGAAGTACACTTATCCTTACACAATACAATGGATCACTCTTCCTCGAGCCTTTCAAACTTCAATTACATTAAATTGATAAATTTAAAACAAAATGAGAAGGATGGTGCTTCTCTCTCCTTGGGATCTGCTCCCTCCTAGTGCATTGTTGCGTTGGATGCCGACGTGTTGTTGATGCTCCTGCATCAAACTCCTCTGTTGAAAAATTCATGATCTCATCCTCATGGCTCCGTTTCTACCACTGTTGAGATCCTCCTAGATCCCAAACTTCATTTTGGAGTTGTTCACCTTCTCCTATGCCTTGTTGTTGGTGTCATGTTGTCATTGCATGCTCTCTTCTTGGTTTCCAAACTTTATGTTGTAGTGCCCAATTTATATTTCCATTGCAATATCCTCTTGTCATCCTCCACCCATGGTTGCTTGTCTCCTTTGTTGACCTCAGAATCAGTATCCTTATCTCCTTAATCTCCTTGTCCATATTTTCTATGGGATGGCTCCTCTCCTGTAGTCTTCTCTGCTACTGCATCTCCTCTCCTTCATTAGTCTCCAACTCGACTTGTTGGATGAGCCTCATTTGGGATATTTCTCCTTCTCCTAGGGCTTCCAATTTTTCGTATAGATCAAAGGGTATATCATCCTGATCTCCCATTATTATCTCATCTCCTGTGGCATTGGCTTGCCACTTAACTGCATACTCCAATTATGCAGCAATATTACTGAGTTGTTGTTCATTCATATCCTCTGACATTTTTCTTTTTGTCAGTTACTTTGCCTCTCTGTCATCTCCTCAAGATGACATAAGTTCATATTCATCCAACTTCTCTTCCTGCTAGAACTCATCTCCACTCTACATGACTGTCTCCTTTTGGCAGTCTTCCTCTGTCTTTGGATTGTCTAGCCAATCCTCCAACATCTTCAACTATGTCTCCCACTGAGTGAGCATTTCATATGAATGCTCCTCTTATCTCTTCCCTTGGGAATATTTTAGTATCTTCTCCTTGTCCTCCTCCATGACAGTATCTGCTAGTTTTCTTTCTTCTTATGCACCTACAGCTTCACTTAAATTGTTAGTTTTAAAAACATTTGTCCCAATGGCCTCTTCCTTGGATACCTCCTGCATCACCTCCTCATATGCAACACATGCACTAGCCTCTACTCGGCTTATTGGCAAGAATATGTTGATTCCCCCAATTATTAGAATGAACCTCTAATCCTCCTCCTCGAGAGTTGAATTTTTCAACTTCTGAGCATATTCATTCATATGGTTTGCAACCCCACATGAATCTTCATGTTCATTAGGATTATCTCCTACCTCTCTCTCCTTCTCTTCTGTCAGAACTCCTTGTAGATATATTTATTCCCTTATCATCACTCCTTGATGATATGAACTCTGCTCCAAGTTCCTTATACTTTAGACAATATCATTTCCTCTTTTCCCACCTTGTAACATGACTTGTCCTTTCTTCCCTCCTAGAAGTCTATGAGATCTTCAGTTGATCTCTCTACCTCCTCACCGAGGCTTTATCCATATTTTTGTTCACATACATAAACCATCTCCTCCTATGCATTCCTGAGGTTCTCAACTTTCCTCATCCACCTCCTCAACATCTGCTTATGCTTCCTGGCAATTGATTGTTGGACATTCCACTTTACCTTGTTCTTCATGGGCCACTCATACCTCTAGCTTCCTTGCGCTTCTTGCTTCATTTTCACCATGATATTGTTGAGATCCTCTCGGGTCTCCTTCAGCTCTTTATCCATGTCCTCTTTTCTTATCTTCTTACAGTATCCTCACAGACGTTGTTTATGGCCTTCAGTAGCCATTTTCTCCTCTTCCTTCCCTCCTGGAAAGTTTGTTAAGTGTTGCACACCTACAAACAGTTCACCACACAAATATTCAATACTATTCCTTCTCTTCCTTTGCCTGCTATCTGCAAAACAATATCAGCCCTAATACCATATTATGGTATCAGACAAAAAAATTGTTTGTTCTCTGATACCATGTGATGTAAACCCTCACCCCTCCTAGGGGTTCACGTGACCTCCCAATCTAGGATCATACTTCTAGAGATGAATTATCTCTCAGATCCTTGTTGGATCCCCTCTTAATTTTCATAGGCCCCTCTGATTTCCCCTTGGGTGAAAGTTTGTACAAATCTGAACCCCATGGGCTCCTTCTCTAAGACCCTTTATCCTTAAAATCATATTTCGGGCACTATCCCCTTAACTTTGGCCAAAATATCATATGACCATGGGCTAGAAGTAGGAGCTCAACTAAATGGAACCTATCAGAAGCTTCGGGGCTCTGACACTCCACTACTTCAGGCTTCATAATTTCTTACAACACAACATGGTAATTCCCCCGAATGCCGAATTGGCAAACTCCCAGACTGGTGGTCCAATGCTTTGTGACTCTCGTGCTCTAGAGCTTCATTCTTCGAAGGATCTGGAAACACAACAACATAAATCACCTGAATGATGAACTAGCAAACTACTCATATGCTCTCTAGCTCCAAAGATTTGGGCTTCGTAAACTCTTACAACACAACACCCTAATCCTCTCGAACACCGAAGTGGAAAACTTCCGGAGAGTTCAGGGATCAATGGCCCATGACTCTTGTCACGATCTACAGACATTAAGATCTTAGGGACTACGAACTTCGAGATTTCCTACACCTTCAATATGAAATACTTATGAACCGCCAAACACCAAATTTGAGATCGATGACTCTCACTCTTCCTGCATCCTATGACTAAGATCCATTTCAGAACTCTTGGCTTCGGGAGTTTTGGGCATTTTATTTCACACCAAAATGCTTTTCTCCCATGATCCTTTGGATCATCAGACATCTGGATACTCACTAATTCACTGACACGTCTCCCTAAGGACAAACGGTCATGATCTAATCCTTAGTTTGGGACTTTGGGAGATTTTCCCCTTGGCGACACAAGAACCCTTTTCTCCTAGAGTGTAAAATCTTTGAATGTGTTAGATCTACAACTCACGCTCGCCTGCGGGAAGATCCGATGGTTGAGATATGATATTCTCACATGCACTTCTCCTCTGGTCTAGGGTTTGATCTAAGGACCCAGATTTATGGTCGACCAATCCAATGGCTCGCACTCCTTCCAGTGATCTACGACATAGATTCACTCTGAGACTATGAAGATTTAGGGCTTTTTCCTCCCTTTCAACAAACAACGAAAAAATGTTGGAGCAACGAAGTCTGAAGGGCTTCTGGGTTTAACAGTCATGCTCCTTACCTTTATCCAATGGTTGAGAGAGAGAGTATGTCTTCTCCTGAACAGATCTCGTCTGTTCACTTAAAAGCAAAGAGATTTATCTTCTCTTTGGGGACTTACCTTACTATCACTCCTCGAGATTCTATCAATTGAATGAATTGAACTCATGAGCACACCTTTCACTTCCCTCTTGAGCTTGATACTTAAAGAAGTGTCATGCACATACCTTGTGCTTCTTCTTAGTCTCTAACTTGTACTTCCTTATGGAGCACACATGTGCTATTTCTTTTGAGCTTGGAAATTCTTCTACCTCAAAGGGTCTCTACCCTTTGTTCCTTCAAATTATTTCTTGTTCCCTCCTGGCACTCTGTGCTCATTCTCCTAAGCTTGTGAAAACCATCAAAGTATTAGTTCAAATCCCTCCTGGCACTTTATTCTCTTCCTCGTGTGTTTGACCAAAACTTAAATGAAATGTTATCTCTGTGCACTCCTTGCACTTACCTCCTGAATCTTGGACTTCGAAGACTCACATGTGTACTTCTTGTGCTTACTCTATGCACACTTGCATTGACCTTCCCTTGAGATTTTATACTAATCTGAGTGTAGGTGCACTCCTTGCACTCACTCTGTGAACTCTTTGCACTAACCCTTCTAATCTTGACAGACCCTTGAAATTGGTCCCTCATGCACTCCTTGTGCTAACTCTCCCTTGGTCTTTACACTCCTACGAGTATAGGCACACTCCTTGGACTCGCTCTCTGCACTCCTTGCACTATCCCTTCTTATGACCCATTCTTGTGTGGCCACCTGGAACGTTCCTCACAAAACTCCTGGATGAGTTATTCCACATTCCTTGCGCTAGCTTCTTAGAGTTTTCTAACAACTCTGGTGTGCATTACTTGCACTATCCTTGAGATCCCAAAATAGTCAAAAATTCACACAGATAGGGGATTCTACCTATTCCTGCAAATGGAACATTCATACATTCATGGATTCATAACTATGCACAGTCAACATTAAAAAAAAAAACATTTATTCACACATAGAGACTCAAATGCAGGGAAATATATGCTTGTATTAAATTTGAATTCTTTTTACAATGTTTACAATATTGGACTACAACAAAATCTCAATTCTTCTCTCCTCTCCTCTCTTGAGAGATATTCGCTTCTCATTCTCTTCTCTTCTCTAATTCTCTCTAATTCTCTCTAACTCTAATATTAATACATTGGTTTTTTAACAAAAGAGGGGCTTCTCGAGCCTTCCTCCAGTGTACATTCAATTTACATCTATTATGAATCGGATCTAGATTCATCTACCTATCAGCCATTAAAGGTGACTTAGACTTATCCTTACACAATACAATGGATCACTCTTCCTCGATCCTTTCAAACTTTAATTACATTAAATTGATAAATTTAAAACAAAATGAGAAGGTTGGCACTTCTCTTTCATTGGGATATTCTCCCTCCTAGTGCATTGTTGTGCTATCTGCTGATGTGTTGTTGATGCTTCTTCATCACATACTATAACTAGAAACAATCCTTGTAATAGGGATTAAGACGCCGTGAAACTGAGCAATTATTGAGTATTACCCTATCAAATGGAAGAACTTGCTAGTGGAAGAAGTGACATGGGAATATTATTTCTTCATGAAGACACCATATGGGACAAAGTCCGATGATTTCAAATTGTTTCAAGGAAGATGCACCTCTAGAAATGAAAAACATGTTCATTGAAACTTTGTTGATGCAATACTATGACAATGATGATAACATTTACGATCATGATGGTACAAATATGAATGAGCTTATCTTGGTTTCGAGAATTATTTATCCTCTAATGAACAAGGCCAACCACATGAAGGTGGAAGCTCATATGGCCCCTCCCCTTCCCCTCACATCACTCTCAATTCCTCAATACCCAATCTATAAAATAGAAAATAATCAAAAGGAACACAGTAAGATTCATTCATACAAACTACAAAAACAAAAAATAATCAAGGTAAATGAAATTATGTGTTTGTAAATGTTATTTTTAGTTTACCAGGTACTCTAGTATGGTGAATATTTTCAGGTTTCACATAATAATTAAACAACATGTAACATGAAACTTCGCATGAAACTTAAAAACATGTAGTTAACCCATGACATAAGTGAATTATTTTAATAGAATAATTCATAAAAATTAAAAGATATAGCTACGTAACTGATCCAACTCGACATCTATATCATCCTTATTCTATATATTCTTCTTCATCAAACTCGAAATTTGTATCATCATTCAGTTCAGAAACATTTTTGAAAGGATTAACAATATCATCATCGTCATCAATGCAATTTTCGAGGATATTTTCATCGACATCATCATCAAGATCAACTACATTGGCTCCTACCTAGTTCATCTTCTCTGTATTCTTTATCTATTGACCCATGATATTCCGACTCTATATGATATGGTGCATCATCTTCTTCATTTACATGAGTATACTTAACCTGCCTTTCTATTGGATCATATCTAACAACAAATGACCAATCCCTGTCACTTGGAACCTTTGAGTAAAAGACATGTTCACATTGGATTGGAAAAACATAGCAATCATGTTCTCTTTCAAACACCATTGTTTTAATCATCAGAAATCCATTGGCATGCTAAAGAACAGTTTTTTACTCATCGTGTTCATGCATTCGTAACCTATACCATTTGATGTCAAACATAACTAATTTGAAGGAATTAAAGTCACACTCAAGTATATCATTCAAATACCCATGTTATCTATTTTTATATTCTTGGGGATGTTTGTCAGTCCTAGAGGAAACATTATTGGCCTAGAATACTGCATTTATCCCATTATCATAATTTTTCCTAGTTTCATCCAACTATTTGATGCGAACTTTATGGCCATTGCACCACATAGCCTTGTGGTGTTTCAAGTGCAATATGTCAGAAATGTAAAAGATGCATTGTCAATTAATAAACATATTTGTATAACTTGGAAAGTATCCAAAAAATACAACCTATAGTCACATTATTATAGTATAAAATAACAGAATAAAATGGGTGAATTTTCTTGCGTGTCTATATTTTAAACCATATGCTAAATCAATTTCCCTCTGTGTAACATTGGCATCACTGTTACGACGAGATTCTCTAACCAATTTAGACAGTTGTTTCCATGATAAACTACTGCCATGATCTTGTTTACATGTTTCAATACATACATTCATCCAATGAAGATTGTTTGCAATGCATAAATGCAGTGCATCCCAATCTTGAGCAACTCAATCAAAAGATCACAATTCACCAATATTAAATATTAGTTATAACCATGGTAAATATTAATAATTGATGAAATATTAGATATTAATATATTAATGAGTATTATTATGTACATATGTATTAATATAAATATCCCTAATTATTAATATATTACCTCTCAGTTTTTTTATTCTACCTTTCCCCAATAGGTGCTCTTGATCTTCAAATTTTTTGATGGAGTTCACATCCCAAATGTGGTACACTACATGCATAGTTGGCACTGGTAATTTAGGAAGATACTAACTAATATACACCATGGATTTATATACCCTAGAACCCTCAGGATGTTCTCTTTGTCTAACCAAATCCTTCAATGATTTCAAGTGCCTCTCCACCATCCACATTGACCTTGTGTGTACAGGTGT
Source organism: Picea engelmannii (assembly GCA_009831015.1). Lineage (NCBI taxonomy): Eukaryota > Viridiplantae > Streptophyta > Pinopsida > Pinales > Pinaceae > Picea > Picea engelmannii. The sequence goes on along the minus strand of ML795198.1, from coordinate 268,188 downwards.
TATAGCAAGTTTTGCCTCACCCCATGCAACTTGATAAGAAGTCATTTCCATTTTCCTATGCATACTTGAAGCCCCCTTTTGCACTTCTCAAAGCCAAAAAGTCATATTTTTTCACATATACGCACCCTACCAGTTAGACAACATGTGTATACATAGGTTGAACCACTACAGCTCACGCACATCGAGTTTGGTGCTCAAAATTAAAAATTGTGTCGGGGTTCCATGTAACATCATGAGATCCATGATCCTTGACCTTCCATATACTGGAAACGTTCTGAATCGGCCCTTCATTTCCACTTGAAGGTTATAAATGGGGCCATATCCAAACTATGGAAGAGGAGACAATTCAGAATTCAACTTTTTAGAGAAAAGAGACTCTGGAGAAATTTTCACTTCAGATTGAGTCTACATCCATTTGTCCTTTAATGTATTAACACATTGTCCATCCCTCGGGATCTTCCCTCTTTGATGGTGTAACGAACCGCCTCGTTACGACAACCATTCTAATAACAGGTGCAATTTTTTTTTATTTTTTTATTTTTTCTTTAAGTGTGTGCGCGCATGTAGAAGTAACAACACGCTAACTGTGCGACTCCCTGGACAACTGACAAGACACGACCATGATATTCATCACAAGAAGACTAAAGGCACACAACGAGTAACTGCATCAATAAACGACCATAGGCATAAGGTGCACAACGCAAACATTTAGCGACAAGGTAAACTGACCACAATCAAGTTTAACAAAATAAGAAGAACAATTACGCCCCTTACGGAAGGCGCGTGACTAAAGGACTCCGACAATGAAACCCAAGTTCAACATTGTTTAAATGAACAACCTCCTTAATTCACTAACTCGGAGTAATTTATTGTACGCAATTCAAGGTTATTGCACCATATTTGTTATTAACAACAATAAAAACTACGATATCATTGTCACGAAATATTAACCATCTTTCCTTTATCTCACATTTCCCGACCATGATCTTACAACTTCAATACCTCTTATAGGCTACAACTACCGAAATTTTAATGACCTTACAAGATTAAAACATTTCATTAAACAAGAGGAGCTCTCCATGCGATGTCAAATGATCATAATTTTAATGATAATGCCATAAAATAACATCATATTTATAAGTAACATTTTAATTGAAAATTACAATATAGAATGGCAATATACAGAATAACCATATTTCAGTAACTGTGGCTACAATTTCATTCCCTTTTGCTAGAACCATCATTACCTTTGCCTTATAATGCAAATGACATTACCCTAAACAAAATTATC
>ML795198.1:244344-256388 GCA_009831015.1 Picea engelmannii | reverse complement strand
GAACTAGGTAATCGTTAACCTACAGTTCGAGCCACGGCGGGAGTGCTAGTAGGCTGTGGCAGGGCTGCTGTCCACACCTCTCCCTCAATCTCTCTGGAACTTGTGTGTGGCCCCTTTACTCCATATGTGAGTCTGGTCGGCAATCTATCGTCAACCTGCATCATCAACCATCATGTCAGATCATGTCAACAACATATCATAAAATCAATAGCATCAAATCAAAACAATATCACCGTAAATGAAACAACCCAATATATCCCACTCCCTGACTCAATCCGGAGTCCAAGGGAGTTCCACCGATGCCTCTGCATCCTTAGGGTCTGAAACCCTGCACACTCAATGAAACTGAGTCAGCAGCACCTATCTACATCAACGTAGTAAAAACATCCTGTCATATATCTTAGCGCATCATAATGAAGGAAAACGTTTTATCATCATAAAAATCCAGATCACTTGCGAGCAAGTGTCCTCAAAGAATAAGTTTGGTAAGTGAACTAGAGCGGGATGTTACAGATGGAGAACCTCATTGTATCTCTTATATGACATTTCCTTTGGTGGAGGATTGAAGTGTTGGAGGCCCAACTGGAAGGGACTTAGTTTCTCAGTTTCGAGATGTGCCGACATGGAAGTTTGTCATTCACACTTTTGTTGATCATTTTTTAATAGAAATACTCTTTTCTCGTATAATTGATGTTTTGCAAATATTTGAATTATTATTCCATGGGCATATTTGTTATGAATGTTAATGTATTATGCTATTATATGTGCTAACATTATATTTTATTACCATATGCTTGTGTATATTGGTTGTTGAGGACAAGTTGCAGGCATAAATCTTTGAGTTACGTGTTGAACGATGGTCTTCATCGAATGTCCGGACGAGGTAGGATCTTTATCTTGTCCTGTTATCATTTTCATTTATATAGCACACTTGGGATTAGAGTTGATTTTTTCATTCATTCCGTCTATTTTGGTTTACCCCATGCCATAGAGTAATTTTCCTCGTAACAGAATTGGCGACCATACTGGGAATTTAATCTTCTATTTTGGGGTTTGGAGTGTTTTCCTCCTTCGATTCCTCTTTGTTATCCCACATTTCCTTCTCTCGTGATTGCTTGACAACCTATTTTTACTTTGTATCTGAGTTTCTTGGCCTTATCCTTACCTTGGAAATTTTTTAATACATATATGCAATTTTTTCCTTGGCAGACGTGTACATACATGAGTTGTCCTTCTATAAGGAACATACATACACAATTTTTACTTCTATAGGGAACGTACATACACAATGTTTACTTAAAAAGTTGTTTACATCAATATTTTAAGCTTACTTGCTGTGTTTGGTGTTTGTTGGGTGCTTTTTGATGGTTACTGAGTGTTCTTGGGTCTCTGTCCTAACTGTTGAGTGCTTGCAGAGTGATAGGGAACCTTTTCATGGTTGAATTTTTGGGCGTTTTCTTCTTTCTCATCATATTTTTCATTAGTTGTCCTTGCATCTTGGTCTGGGTGTTTTCTTCTAGGTATCCTGCTTGGATTGTACCTTTTTTCTTGCAGTAGGGTCTATATATCAAGTTGTTATTCATTCCTTGCATTTTCATTTCTTTATATTGAAAATACCAAAATATACATTTTTCATAAATTGGAATTTTCTCTTATTGAAGTTTAATTTTCTCTTATTGAAATTGGAATTTTCTCTTATTGAAATTGAATTTTCTCTTATTGAAATTGAATAAGAGGAAGTGATTGCATCTTATTGAAATTGCAGAGTTGAATTGAAAGTTGCATTTTAAAAAATATTACCATCTTTTGAGAATTTAAGATTGGTACTTATCACTTTGTTTATATTCATTTCTTTTATATACTGAGTCATAACATCATCAGTTTCACGACCACATATTTTGAGTAAACAAAGCCATTAAAGGTAACGTTGATTAATTAAAATTGATTAGAAACGATTTTATTTTTCATAGTACACAAACAAACATAGGATATAGGGCATTAGAATAGGATTTTGTGAGTAAAATTCTCCAAGGATATTAAAATCAAAATATGTGTCTGACCAGGGAGTGGTGAAATCCATTATGTAATTAGTGATGTCATGATGCTCCGCTCACACTAGAGATAAGCATGAGGTCGCATGATGTTGGTTGTAGAGATATCCCTCTAATACCTTCTTATCATCAGAGATATTTCTGGGATCTATTCGTATTTGGGGGTCTTGTTAGTACCTTTACCTCTGTGAGAGGCGGTGCTTTAAATATTTAGGGATTTGTTACCTTTCCCATAGGGTGGATGTGACTTACAAATTTTCACCTGTGCATTGGTTATATTGTGGTGGATTTAGTTTCTTGACATAGGTATCCACATAGGTTACTTGCAAGTGCTATTCTCTAGGTAACCTGAGTCATATAATGGTCGGACAACAGAGAACTTTTATGGAGGATTACCTCTCTAGGAGGATCTGACTGACTGCTCTGTTAAGCCCATGAGGGCCCTTATAACTGATTCTGATACCTCTGATCTTTTTAAGGGAGTCTCAGGTCCCTCTTGGGTGAGGTATACCTACTCTATTGATGGAGGCCCCTTTTCATACACTATATCATATTTGTGTGCATTGGCATTATTGCTTTATTTTGGTGTTCTCTCTCATTACTAGTTGGCCTTAGTATTTTGTATTTCATCGTGATTTTTCATTTCTATGGTTAGTGGAGCCTTCATGAATCCCTTAGTTAATGCTAGCTAGCCCATGGTATTTTTTCATTCCATGGGGATGAATCCTTTTGTATTTCTAAGTGGTACGTTGAATCATGATACTCATCCAATACCTTGAGCCTCTAATTATTTTTATCATGGTATGTCAGACATGTCTTCACACTTTCCATCCTTTGTCTCATTGCCTTATGTGAATCCTAGTTTTGGGTTTGGAAGCATGATGCCTCCTTATTATACCTTTTCGTTTGGTGGGAGTCATATCGATCAACCAAATATTACAGTTGGAGGTTTGGATATTCCTTCCTATGGATCCAATCCTAGCTTCACTTTTCTAGGCGCAAGTCCTCAAACAGGCGGTCATTCTACTTATTACATCCCATCCATTTATCCTTCTTCCGCTTTGTCAGTTCCTACAAATGATTTTCTCATAGATCACCTTCGTTTGTCCTCTAGTGTTTCATTCAGGGGGAGTTAGTTTCATAGTATGGGAAACTGACTTCATGAAGTTCCTTCATTTAGGGGAAACATATATCCTCACCTGAGTAACGCTTGTCATGTCACTTTATCTTCACAGGCGACTTCCTCGGTGATGATGCCCTTACAACCCTTTATGAATTTGTTTGAATGATGATACTATCCTAACATAAAGGGCCATGTTGTATACCAAAACCCTTCCTGGCCTACAATTTATCAAAACCATTCTTTCCTAAAACCTTGGTCTCAGATGTCGCAACCAGCCGCTGCAAATCATGTTGAAAACACAAGTCCAGTCACTGTGAGTCATACTGGAATTATATCACCAAACTATGCTAGTCATTTTGGAGATAGGTCAACAACCTCTACAAGTCATGTTGAATACCAACAACTAGCCACTGCATGTCATGTTGGGAGAACAAATGTAGTCAATACTAGTCACACTTCACATACATCACCAACCTCTACTAGTCATTTTGGGGATTCATCACCAACCCCTACAAGTCATGTTGAGGAAAAGATACTAGAATCTACAAGTCATGTTGGGAGCATGTCACCAACCACTGCAAGTCATGATGGGGTCATTTGTATGATTGAGAAACCTCGACGTATAGGACGTAAGCCCAAGTTCCTTTATAGGCTTTGCAAAGGAGATCACCTTACTCATTTATGCCCTTGTATTGCGGTTATACAAGAAACACAATCCTTGTATGATAGACCTTTGGGTTATGAGTCATATTTGGTTTCCAAACATTCTAATCCTTCTTTGGTTGATAATAATAATAATAATCTATTTTTAATGTCACGGCCAAGCCACACCAAATTGGTGTATGAAAACCCCTTGTTTGTGGGACAAGGGACCCCCCTCCGCCCAGCGATTTGACTGGTAAAGTCTACAGAGGTATACATACCATACCCCCCTCTGGATTTGAACTTGTGACCTATTAAGAGGAAACACATGTTCTTAACCATTAGGCCCACTCAAGATGTATAAAATCTTAAGTTGACACCACTCTTCTTTTGGGGGGTGATGCATCGCTTGACCATGTTGTCTCGCATCCTATTCAACCAGTGGTTGCGTCGATGCAATATTTTTCCAACACCACTCCTATTTTGGGGGGTGATGTGTCCTGTGACCATGTTGTCTCACATCCTCTTCCACAAACATTTGTGTTGATGCAATCTTCGACCAACATCACTCGTATTTCGATGAGTGATGCATCTCTTGACCATGTTGTCTTGCATCCTTTTCAACCAATCGTTGAAGAATTGATTGTGCCTATGCAATATTTGGTTGATCCCACTCTTCTCTTGGAGAGTGAAAATTCTAAGGAAGTGACATTTCCAATGCAATATTCAGTCAATCCCACTCTTCTTTTGGGGGGTGATGCATCTTTCAACCATGTCCTTAGCATTTCTAGTCATGTACCTTCTGAACAAGGAAACATTCCATTTTCTTTGAGTACGATCCCTCCAAGTCCTAAGATGGTTTCCTTTGATTGGGATGATATTTTAGAGCCTCACCTTCATTTTTCTACACCCTTCCAGATAAGAGGCATTCTTTGATATATTTTATATAAAGTCTCCTCTGCAATTATTTTATCCTCCTCATCATGGAAAGTTTTGGGTTTTCCCAAGCTTGTGTCAGTTATCTGTGAGTTTTTTACCTTAGATAGAATCCCTACATGGGATCCCTATCCTCCCCCATGATATGCTTCTTAGAAAAACTATGTCATGGGGGAGGCTAGGCATCCCGTGAAGGACAATCGTTTCGCTTTTTTCTGACTCTAAAAAAGAAAAAATATTATGGAGTGAACTTGTCTCTTTCACACTCATTAAATGGATTTTAAAGCACATATATTTGGTGCAAGTTTAACCCTTTTTCGGACCAAGTAGAATAATTTTGAAAAAGGAACACTCTAGTCACAAGTGGCTGGCAGAGTTCTCCTGGGTATTGTTTTATACTTTTCCGGGCCTAGGGGACTAAATTTACGAAAAAGGAAATTCTTTGGAGATAATTTGTAATTGCATTCCATTATCTTTCTTGCAGTATTGAGCCTATTTACAATTATCTCTTTCTTCTTATAAGCCTATTACCTCATCAATTTTCATCGCAAGCCAAGTAGAACCTTGGTTATATCCTTTGCATCTTGACACCCTGTACCCTAAGAGGAAACATTCCCCTGAGTGTCCACATACTACTTGCACCTCCTTGCAGTGAGCATAGGTATATTCCACTATTGTAACTAATTTCTTACTCGTGACACTCATTTCCTCCATTGTATCATAGCATTCATTTTCTGATGAAAAGAAAAGACGGGCGAAAAAATAATATTATTTTGTATTGGTAGCACTCGTGTCATCTTTGAACAGAGCACAAACTTTTGAGTCCACTTGTCATCCAAAGTTTGGGTTTAGCATGACCCTAGAAATATTAGCTCGTTACTTAGATTTTAATCCTCCGACTAGTTACTCTTCTAGTCCCTATCGAGAGTTTGATTGGTGTCTCCTGCATCACAAAGTTTCATTATCAATTATATGCTTCCAAAGTCCTCCATATGTCTCATGTTCATGTTCAAAGGAATATTATAAGCTTGTGTAGGATATTTCTCAGAATTCTTGAATTTGCATATCAATTGTACCCTCACTGTGTCTCAGAGTTACATGAAGTTGTGGTCCTACCATGCACCCTGGTCCTAATTTTATTATGGGTAGGTAACCTTGAACCCAACAATCAACACTCCTTATTGGTCACTGATTGGAGAGTTTCCCTTGTGTTCGAAAAGAAGAAATATATTCACACATTGGGATTTGTGTAGTGTATTGGATGCCATTGGCCTTATTGGTGGTTTCCTCACCTTTGTCAGCAGTATTCCTTATTGGATGCTATTTAGAGGGTCTTTTTTGTGCACTACTTACATCTGGTGCATCTTAAAGAAACACAGGTTCGTTGGTTCATGAACATCCTCTTCGTTCGATTTCCTCCAAATCATCAAGATATTGATTTGTACCTCATGTTGACTGATGAGACATGCCTTAATTATCTCATTTAAGAACATCTCCTTCCATCAAATTAAATTAATCTATTCTAGAAATGATGCCTAGAGTCCTGTGAGACATAGAGGCTTGCAGTCATCAGTGGCAATTTCTCCCGCCATCGACAATTGGGCATACATCAATGTCTTCTGATCGATGGATTCTTCAAGTGTTCGAACTCAACACCTTTATTCACACTTGTAAGAATGTACTTGATTCCTTGAAACCTACTTTAATTATCGGTAGGTTGTCTCATGTTTGTTGACAATATACTTGAATGATCGGTAATAAAATGGAGTCTCATTGTGTTCGACCTCAACTCCTCTATTCACATGATGTAGACTTGTACATTTGGCATATTGTGTAGAATACTTGAAGACATCACTTTATAGTAGCATATTTCCTCAGTTGTTTCTATCGTTCATTGGACCAATACCTATATGAATTCAGTGATCATGGGAGATTAGATTGTACTCCATTGTATACAGATATATTTAGATTGAATTTGAGACTGGTTTTTCACTGGGCCTTGTTCGTGACTATGATAGCCTATGTCATGTATATGCTTTGTGTTTATTATTCATGGACATGAACAATTGTTTGGTAAATTTCCATATGGATCTACGGTTTAATTCAGATTGGTAACTATGTGTACAAATTCATTAAGGATTGTAATATTCTCATGAGCAACTAGTTCTTCTAGTTGGGTCTCCATTACTCCAATTCTGAGAATTATAATGTATTTCATCCATCGCAGATACTCATATGACCTCATGCATTAGGGGGCATTTGTTATAGAAAGTTTTTCCTCACCCCATGCAACTTTATCATAAGGCCTTTCCATTTCCCTATGCAGACCTGAAGTCCCCTTTTTCACTTCCTACATCCAAAAAATCATATTTTTCCACATATACGGACCCTTCCGGTTAGACAACATCTGTATACACAGGTTGCACCACTACATTATGCATACATTGAGTTTAGTGCTAAAAATTAAAAATTGCGTCGGCTTTCCATGTCACATCACGATATCCATGATCCCTGACCTTCCATATACTGGAAATGTTTCGACTCAAACCTTCATTTCCATTTGAAGGCTATAAATTGGGCCATATCCAAATCATGGAAGAGGAGAGAATTCAACTTTTGAGAGAAAATATACTCTAGAGAAATTTTTACTTCACATTGAGTCTGCATCCCTTTGTCCTTTAAAGTCTGAACACATTGTTCATCCCCCAAGCTCTTCCCTCTTTGATGGAGAACCTCATTGTCTCTCTTATATGAGATTGCCTTTAGAAGAGGATTGAAGTGGTGGAGGCCCATCTAGAAGGGACTTAGTTTCTCAGTTCTGAGACGTGCCAACATGGAATTTTGTCATTCATACACTTATGTTGATCAATTTTTAATAGAAATACTTATTTATCATCCAATTGATGTCTTGCAAATATTTTAATTATTATTCCTTGGGTGTATTTGTTATGAATGTTAATGGATTATGCTATTATATGTGCTAAAATTATATATTATCACCATATGCTTGCGTATCTTGGTTTTGGAGGAAATGTTGCAGGTATAAAGCTTTGAGTTACATGCTCAACGATGGTCTTCATCGAACGTATGGGTGAGGTAGTCTATTTATATTGTATTGTTAGCATTTTCATTATATAGAATACTTGGGATTAGAGTTGATTTTTGTAGTCATTCCATCCTTTTTGGTTTACCCCATGCCATAGAGTGATTTTCCTCATAACAACAGGTCCACACATTCAATCTCCTCAACTTGGTGTATGAGGTAGTGTTCTTGTGAATTGAAAAATGTTGGAGTTAGATAATTTTTCATTTCACACATTAGCCAAGGAATTTCTCTCTTCGAATACTTTAAATCATATTCATGGATTTCTCTCAATGACAACCATTTACAGATCATGACATAATGTAAGGTAGCTAGAGAGGTAGTGGTGGGCCTAGAGGGCCCATAGTGATAATAGTGGAGGCCATTCAATGTAAGGTGGACTAGGTCCACTATACTATTAAATAAGGCCCACTATGATAGTTAGATATAATAAATGGGTAGTTAGATATAATAAATGTAAGAGAAATTCTTAGAAGGTTCTACTTCTAGAAGATTCCTCCTCTAGAATGTTCTTAGGTGATGGTAGCACTATATAAAGGGGTTCAAGCAATGTAATGGGATATGAAGAAAAGTATTGTATTGTGAGTTGTATGTCAATAGGAGGATGCCCCCTCGAAGAGGCAAGTGAACAGGAGAGGATCTCTTCCATAATAGGATCCATTGTATGGTGTTGCCCTACCTCAAGGGTTTGGTAATAATAAAGTGTGGTTTCTTCTATCTTGCTTTGTGGATCTATTGTGTATTAAATATTTTTGGTGATTATATTTTTAGATCTATTCAGGTTCTTAACAAGTGGTATTAGAGCACTTTCCTTGGCAGATATTTTTGTAGATTTATTTTTTCGGAAAAGAAAAAAAAGAGGACCGCAACATTCAAGAAATTTTCGGTATATTTCTGTGCAAAATTTGCAGGAACGGGTTATATATCTGAGTTCCTCTAAGAAAAACACCCAAGTTTAAAAACAAAATAGTTTGAAATGGAGTCTAGGAAGTCAAGATATTGAAGTTTTAAAATCTACAATTTTTCAGGGTTTTTCTGCAGACGGCGGCGCAATTTTATTTATTTATTAGTTTTTATTTTTGTAGCGGCTGGAGGCTGAATTTGCCCAAAATAATTACATATCTGAGTTCCTCTCACAATTTCACCCAATTTCAAAAAACAAATCAGCCGAATCAGAGTCCTAGAAGTGAAGTTATGAGCATTTTAAATTCAATGGTTTTTTAGGGTTTTTCCATAAAACACCGTGATTTTCTGTCGTAACTTATTGTTCTATTTTTTTGGTTTTTTCATGATGGATGCGGGACCGAAGAGTTCATAGGGTTCTTAGATGGCTATTTCCTCTCAAACCCTCAAAGAAATTCTACAAATTACTGAAGCATTCAAATCCCAATTGTATAACACATTGGATGCTAGATTGCATGACCTTGCAGATCGCCTCAATAATAGTTTTCGTAGTATTCAAGATTCAATAGATAGCATGTAGGAGAGATTTCTTATGGTAGGCATCAGGGATGAATATAATCAGGAAATGTATGCTTGGTATGATTTTGAGGCCGATTGTGATGATTGGTGTATGGATAATTGTCATTTCTGGGATGACAACCACTTTCATATTTTATTTGATGACTCTAATCCTCCTTCTGTAGAGAGCATCAATGTGACAAATCAAGAGACAATAATTATTACCAGTGTCCATCCTACATATTCTACAGTGGTATTATTCCTTCCAGATTCTGCTACGACCATTTTCCACTATGTGGATGGATCTTCTTATTTGGATCCACATGATAGGTGTCAGTCTTTGGAGCATCATTTTGAGTTGGTTATTGGGTTCCAAAATCTTCCATGGGGAGCTCACATGGGCACTTGGACATGGGACCCGGGCTTACAATGGTGGTTGGACTACTTCAGCATGGTGTCTTTTCTTTCTACATGAGACCTTGGTTCTCTAGTCTTCTTCAGCATTATGGTCCACAATTATCCATGAGACCCTGGTATATGGTTGTACGTCAAACGTTGAGGACAACACTTTCATAAGGGGGATGGAATGTAAGGTAGCTAGAGAGGTACTGGGGGGGGGCATAGGGCCCATAGTGATAATAGTGGAGGCCATTCAATGTAAGGTGGACTAGGTCCACTATACTATTAAATGAGACCCACTATGATAATTAGATATAATAAATGGGTAGTTAGATATAATAAATGTAAGAGGAATTCTTAGAAGTTTCTACTTCTAGAAGATTCCTCCTCTAGAATGTTCTTAGGTGATGGTATCACTATATAAAGGGGTTCAAGAAATGTAATGGGTGTTGATACTGAGAGGGGGGTGAATCAATATCAAGTACAATTTAAAACCTTTTTCAACTTATACTTAAACCATTCAACTATATCCAATGAGAAATGAAAAATAGTATAAGAGTTACACCAATACACCACAATATACCATGCACAATATATGAGAAATAATCAATAGTTATTGTTCAAGGGAAGTAATGACTTCCAAAGGTAGCCACAGCTTCCAAATGTAAAGGGAGGGATAAACCTCCAAGAGGAAGATACAATACTCCAATATCAAGAGATATTTGAACTCTCCAACCTTGCCCCTTCCTTCCACCCAAGAATATATGAGAGATAATAAAACTTTACATTAAATCATCACCATCAACCAATCATCACATAGAACCTGATAATGCTTCCTGAGACTTCTTCAATTCTTGGAGTGCATTGATCCTGTAGATAATATTACTCAATGTATTCTCTGAAACTCCTCCAACTTTCACTCCTTTAATCCTCCCCAAAAACAGGTTATAGAAAGAATGGTAGACTTTATTCAATTCTGGTCTATTCAGGAGAGTGAACTTGCACAGAATGCCCCACGCTCAATAATTAACATCCAATTCTGAAACTTGCAAACAAGAAACTAAAGTCCATACTATTTCCTATGAAATTTTTCCCACTTCATTTGGATTCTCGATGAAGAATTTATGACTATTTTACCCGAAACACTTGTTTATTGACTAGCTTTAGGATTGGTCACAAACCCTATCTTCCATAGAGTGTATCTCCATAATTATAGTGAATCAATAGCTGAACTTTTTACCAAAGGTAACTTGATATGTCTTCTCAATACCATAGTGATTTCACCATCTGAATCATTCTAGAAAACAGGTTATAGCAAAAATGGTAAGATGACCTGAAAATAACATACCTTAGAACACATCACCAAAAGACTTCATCCTCCCTTGAAATCTGGCCTTCTTTTCTTCTTATTTCCTCTAAAATTTGACTTGTATCAAATGAATGTATACTGATGTTTATTTATACCATTTATGTCACTTCCGTTTAAGATTAGGGCCGACCTGGCACTTTCTTATTTTGTAATTCTTTTCTTTAATTATCTTCAGGGCCTACATGTACTTCCTTCTTCAATTCACTTTGTCATCTTCAAAAATTCATTTCTCCTAAACCATGAGGATGCACGTGACGTGCCACATACCACCGGAAACAACATGATGTATACTATCCATCTAGGGTTGTTGTATCTACATGTGCATTTTCCTTCATGTCCAAATACCTTCATCAATCTTGCGGTCCAAAACCCATGACTAGGGCTGACATCAATGACAACAACCAATCTTCCAACAATCTCCCCCTTTTTCATTGATGGAAACACTCATGCTCCCCCTATCATCATCATCCCAATTTATCTCCCCCTTTTACATCAACGACAAAGGGTATGGCTTCTCCCCATGAGTTTAATGACAAAAGGTAACCTTCTTCTTTGGGGCTACTCCCCCTAAACATGTGGCACTCAATAACACTTCATCCTTATTTTTGGTATTTGGGACTTTTTCTTCCTTGGAATCCTTTTGTGTGGCTTTTGTCTTCTCTCTCTTCTTCATGTCTAGGATGTATATGTTGTTTGGTCTTCTTGTTGCAGTTGCAACCAATCTTCCTGAGTTATTTTCTCTGATTTTACATTTTCGGGAGTCAAACGTAAGAGTGTATCCTTGATCACATATTTTGCTGACACTAGAGAGATTATACTTCAAATCTTCAACCAATAGGACTTTTCCTGCTTTTACATTTTCACTTCCAAGCTTTACAGTTCCTTTTCCAAGTATTTTGGTAGATGAGTCATCTCCAAATGCAACATTTCCACCCTTTTTCTTCAAGCTGACAAATTTTC
>ML795198.1:212046-242228 GCA_009831015.1 Picea engelmannii | reverse complement strand
CTTGCCCCTTCCTTCCACCCAATAATATATGAGAGATAATAAAACTTTACATTAAATCATCACCATCAACCAATCATCACATAGAACCTGATAATGCTTCCTGAGACTTCTTCAATTTCTGAAATTCTTCAATTCTTGGAGTAGTCTTATCCTATAGATAATATTAATCGATGTATTCTCTGAAAATCCTCCAATTTTCACTCCTTAAATCCTCCCCAAAAAGAGGTTATAGAAAGAATGGTAGACTTTATTCAATTCTGGTCTATTCAGGAGAGTGAACTTGCACAGAATGCCCCACGCTCAATAATTAACATCTGATTCTAAAACTTGCACACAAGAAACTACAGTCCATAATATTTCCAATGAAATCTATCCCACTTCATTTGGATTCTCGATGAAGAAGTTATGATTGTTTTACCCGGAACACCTGTTTATTGACTAGCTTCAGGACTGGTCACAAACCCTATCTTCCACAGAGTGTATCTCCGTAATTATAGCGAATCAAGAGATAATTTTTTTACCAAAGGTAGCTTGATATGTCTTCTCAATACCATAGATATTTCACCATCTGAATCGTTCTAGAAAAAAAGTTATAGAAAAAATGGTAAGATGACCTGAAAATAACATACCTTAGAACACATCACCAAAAGACTTCATCCTCCCTTGAAATCAGGCCTTCTTTTCTTATTATTTCCTCTAAAATTCGACTTGTATAAAATGAATATATAATGATGCTTATTTATACCTTTTATGTCACTTCCTTTTAACATTAGGGCCGACCTGACACTTTCTTATTTTGTAATTCTTTTCTTTAATTATCTTCAGGGCCTACATGTACTTCCTTCTTCAATTCACTTTGTCATCTTCAAAAATTTATTTCTCCTCAACCATGAGGATCCACGTGACGTGATACATACCACCAGAAACAACATGATGTATACTATCCATCCATGGGTGTTGTTTCTGCATGTGCATTTTCCTTCATGTCCAAATACCTTCATCAATCTTGTGGTCCAAAACCCATGACTAGGGTTGAAATCAATGACAAAAAACAATCTTCCAACAATGGGATATGAAGAAAAGTATTGTATTTTGAGTTGTATCTCAATAGTAGGATTCCCCCTCGAAGAGGCAAGTAAACAGGAGAGGATCTCTTCCATAATAGGATCCATCGTATGGCGTTTCCCTACCTCGAGGATTTCTATAATAAAGTTGTGGTTTTCTATATTGTTTTATGATTCTTTGTGGCATTTTTTTATGAAAGTATTAGGTTCTTAACACATAATAAAATAACATGTTTCAACATTATACCATAATATATATTACATTACAAGTTTAAAACATGATGTAATTAAGTACAACAACAAAATGAAAGAACATTTTCCATATAAATCACAACTACTTACCTCATGTATTAGCCAAGATCATATATAACTTGTTTTACATTGTTTTCAAAGTCGTTTGGGAGAGATAGCGGTGGAACATACTATAACAAAAGAAATGAATTGTTATTTGTTTCGACCAAAGTAGACAAAAAAAATAATAATCTTAAAAGATGTATATGATCAATATATAAATATGGATACCAAAATTATTACCTTAATGAAGGTATGCCAATCATGTGTTTTTACCCCACCAAATTCACCTTTCTTCATTAATATATTATTTACGTTTGAAGAAAAACCAGTGGGAAATTTAATTATTTGAATGACCTCTTTTACATCATTGCTTTGTTGCTCTA
Organism: Picea engelmannii; assembly: GCA_009831015.1. Classification (NCBI taxonomy): domain Eukaryota; kingdom Viridiplantae; phylum Streptophyta; class Pinopsida; order Pinales; family Pinaceae; genus Picea; species Picea engelmannii. The sequence goes on along the minus strand of ML795198.1, from coordinate 240,487 downwards.
TTAATAACCATGGAAGGCTATTTCGGTCTCCATCACTATTTGATCGGATCAAAAATTTTATTGCATAATTGGATTCATGAATGTCAGTACTAATTTTGACAATTTTTTCTTTATCCCTCCTACCATCTATGATTCTCCATAATGTTTCTCTCACATTCTTCCCAATATGCATTGCATCAAACAAATGATCTGTTTTTAGCTCCTCATAGCACGAAAACCTCATGAATTGAGTGGGATAACATTTCATTCCTTGTGGAAGCCCATTATTAATACCTTCATGATGGCGTCCTTCATGAAGCATAAAAGAAATCACAACAATTCAAATACGGTAAAATGAATTCAATAATTAAAATAAAAATTCAAAACATTACATATATGATACATAAAGAAATTGTGTACCTTGACAATTTCTATTATATTCGAACCTCCATAGGTGAGGTGTAATTCTTCATGGTTTAATCCAGTCTTTTATTTCCCATTGAAAATATGTTTTCCAGTAGTACGATACCTATGGTTCTTAGGGAGGATATGCCTATACTCATCAAAAACCACCTTTCCTAAACTTTTTGTATGATGATACTTCATCTTAGGACCACAAACTAGACATACAAATTTACCCTTTGTTTGAAGACCTACAATAGATGGATTAATGTCAATTATACGATGGGATTATTTAAAAAATATGCATGATATCTTTAAAAATATATATAGTATTAAGGTGCAACAAAATGTTGCATACCACAAAAATGTGTTAGTCTCGGGGCATCATGAATTGTCCATACAAGTATTCCATGGAATTGAAATTTCTTCTCCTCTATTGGTTTACATATGTCATACATAGTGATGTCAGACCATAACTTTAGTAGCTGGTTGATAAGAGGCTCGATACATACATTCATATATTTAACTTGGTACTTACCTAATTGTTTGAAATTACACATAATTACTACCATGATATGTATATATAAGTAAATAAATAAAGAAAATATATTATGCAAAAAATGAAACAAATAAAAACATTACATTCAAAAAATTAATGTAAACAAAAACCTGGAACAATCATTGTCAACATTATGTGCTCCGTCTTTATTGGAATCCAAGGAGGAATGTTATTGTTGATAAAAAAAAATAGGCCACACTGAGTAAATAGACCTAATCTCTCTGAATTGATTAACATCGTCAACTTCCAATGAAATCCTAACATTATGAGGTTCATCTTTGAAATCTACTCATTTTTCCTCAATTTCCCTAAATGCATAATCATCTGCAGGAATTCGAAGAACACCATCTCCACTTTTGTTTCATTAATGGTAATCCATAAATTGTTCTATGATTTCACACCTGAACAATCACTGGAAACGTGGAATTATGGGAATATGACTAAGAAACTTTTGAGGCATGTTTTTTTTTTACTTGATCGGTTTGATATATACTGATAAGAAATTGTGAGCTTTATGTTTTTTACGGATGTTGTCCATAATATATAATATTATCATTAGGACATGTATCTAGAGTTTCATACTCCATTCTAATGTCTTTCATAATGGCATGCAAATATTTATATGTGCGAGAGAAAATATTTGATGATGGTAACAAAAGTTCACCTAACAATCTACAACATAAAAAATAACTAGTTAATGTAAAGAATATTAATCACAAATATTGCATTCTTATTTTACACATTAATTAACACTAGAAAAAATAGAAAAAAGTCAACATTTATGTATATGAGATGAAACATATTACATACCTTACAATCTTTGTCATACAAGTGTTCGACAAATGATTCATAACCTTTCAGATCACCAACAACAATGTAGCAGAGAGAAGATTTTCTCTTGAGCCTTTATAAAGGCATTTATTTTCCTTTTCTAATATAGGTTCATCATAAATACGATCACTGTCCCCATCCTCATCCAACTAAGCAAAGAAATATTGGATCATTTGATTTGTCCCATCATCTTCTTCCATGGGATCAATAAATTGATTTGTCCCATCATCGTCTTCCATGAGATCCTCATTTTCTTCATGTTCCTCAACTTGTACAACAACATTTCTACTACTACTTGGTGCAACATTCTGCAAACATTTAGGGGGAACTTCTAAAAAAATCATGCAAAATAGATAACGAATATATAGCTAATTAACACGGGACGATATTCAATTGATCCCCCATCAATGTGCCCATATTTCCTACAATGTTTTTTAGTTGTTTCTATTAAAATTCTTATGGGTAAAACAACATTTTTTGCAAGGGTAATAACATCTATGGTCACCCTTTTCACCCACTTTACTTGTTTCCCACCTCTAATATTTTCGGCCATTATTTTGCACAAAAATACCCTTTTTGAACCGTCCTTGTTATAGCAATATTTATGCAACATCTCTAATTTTCTAAATATTTATAATTTTTTTTCGTCGCAATTCTGACGAAAGTTGACCAAGTCAATGTTGACTTTGTCAATAGCTGGGTGATTGTTTCAAAAGTGCAAAGGTAATATTTGTATCATCTCTCTTGCGAAGAACTCGACCTTTTGTCACTCTTGCACTTGTGACCAAAGGCAGAGTTCATTGCAAGGGCGAAGACTGCGGGATGGATTAAAAAAAAGAGATAAATTTAAATATTGAACTTCATTTTTGAATATGTAGTCCATAGAAAATTTTTGAATATGTAGTAGTGGCATATGTCAAATTTCTACACTTCTAAATGGTTATGAATGCATTATGGAAATCATTAAATGTTTTGAGCCATTTTTTAATGCGTATGTAAAAATATGACATTTATTCAAGATGTTAATCTAGGTTGAGTTATGTTAACCTGATATGGTCCCCAATAGTTATGTCACATTATAATGTTTAACAAGGATTCAGAATGGTTGACTATGGTTGACCATGGTTAACTGTGGTTGATAATAATCCATAAATGATGGGCCTATGGATTGCTTGTTTCATCAACATGGATATTTGGAATAATTTTATTTAATTCTTTGTGTAAGTGCTTAGCTCCAAGAGACAAGAATTAGTTCCATATTTTATAGACGAAAAAGGAAAATCAGGCAAGACTAGAACACTCTAGTTTTTGCAATCTTCAAACCTTTGGATTGTTTTTGAGAAGTCACCAAATATTCATAACATGTATTCTGGATATCAAACCCTTCAATTTATTGTAAATATTTAGGAAAACACGTTGCATCTCGACATCCCAATAACTATGGTGATCATAATGGACATTTTCTAACATAGGTACCAATGGAGATTCATTGTGCCCAAATAATTCATTACAAGAGGTGATATATGCATGCTAAAAATATCACACATTATTACTCACTAGAACACCCAAATTATAGATCAACATGGCTTAGAGATGCCTTTTCTCATCATGGACAGGCTCCTTGACTCCATCATCCATTGATATTTGATTAGACGCCACTCTTCAAGCTCTCATGTCTTCCCTCCAAGATTCCCTAGTTATGTTTGCATCTCTCATTTCATGTCCTCCACTAAAAACTTCATGTTTTTAAACAGTTTCCTTTGGAAGGCCAACCATCACAATGGTTCATTTTCACTTCCAATGTTTTCCAAAAGACAATAAAATTTAAAAATGGACATGATTATTACAAAATGTTTGATAAATATCCAATTCATATCACACCTCCCCATTTGAAGTATTTTGGTGCCCAAGAGATGGGCCATTATGAAGATGGAAGCACAAGGACTCCATTTATTTCTCCATGTCCACCATTCCATCATTGGAAAAGTTGGAATGTTTCTTGCTTGTCTGCTTATGTTTTTTTTCTAGAGGATTTATTCTCTCTCTCTCTCTCTCTCTCTCTCTCTCTCTCTCTCTCTCTTGTTGTTCTTTGAAAAAATAATCCTTTCCACCATTTACCAAGCGTTATTTGTTTTCTCTCCTATAGAAAGTAGAATCCCTATCCCATAGATACAGGATACCAAACATCACTCCACAAGATTCCAATGGTACAAATTCACATTCTACTTCATAAACATAGCTAGAATTAATGGAAAACTTGATTTTACACCTTCGATTGATTCTCATAATAGATTTCCCATGAAACCATGCTAGGGAACTTGGTTGAACTAGATCATAAGTTTCTAGACCAAGCCACAACTAAGATCATCAAATAAGGTTTCAAAAACTAGATTACTTTGATAACCACTATAAAATAGAGCATTTATCTAATGATTATTCAGTTGAACTTTAATTCAAAATAGTTCATGTTTATTTCCTCTAGCCTTTGGTTGTTATAATGTGCTCCAAAATACAGCTTCTGGTTTGGAGGTGCTTTCCACCACTTCTTCCTTTGTCTTGGTAGCTTCCTTTACTTTCCCCTTGGTCTTTATCCACCTTGGATGAAATTATAGATTGGATGCAATTATTAGGATCCCCCATATATATATATATATATATATATATATATATATATATATATATATATATATATATATATATATATATCCTTCTCTCTCTCCTCATATATTCTTTTAACATCATGAAGCTGCAATTCATATATGGCTGAAAATACCTCTAAGGTACTTCACCACCACTCCTATATATTCCAAAGAGATGTTGAACTTGATGGCCTACCTCCTGAACCCATACATGTATTCTTCCACTCCTTCTCCTTGTTATTTATGAAGGTACTTCCAGTTCATGAGATACTCCTCGAAGTCCTCACATTTCATAACCACGAGATTATTTCCTATCCTCAATGCATCCACATAACTCTCCCAACATAAAAAATCATGTCTAGTCATCTTCAAATGGGAAAATAAGATCTATCGTGTTTCTTATATTTGACAAACACCTAAGTAATATTCCAATTATTTCAACTAACTATTCAAGACCTCAAAATTATTTTTTTCATCATACATGGGTATCTCCAATTTTTATTCAACTTTGAAATAAGAGACATAAGATGAAGAGAAAGAATGATTTTTAACCAAATCATGGTATGGGGGTTCTTATCAGTGTGGCTTATATTTGTCATGCTCAGTCTTCACACCAATTTATTTATAAGTTTATGGAATCATGTTCGAAAATTTATCTATTGGGACATCTAGTTGAAAAGGAATAAGGACATTTTTTAAAACAAACTATTTTCTCCATTGCGATTTCTTTCAAAGGAATATGTAATTAAATATCAGAAGTATTTTTTATGAATTCACACCACCAAAAATCTCTAATGATTCTAGATGAAGCAGAGAAAGCATGGATCACTAGAATTATCGGTGCTTGTTTCTTCTCACCCACCCACACATAACATTACAAGGAAACAAAACATTCTTAGCACTTGACACTCTTAGATAAATAACTCAATCAGTGGAAATGGAAAAAATAATCTATCATTTTATTCTTTGATGGAGCCTCGGTAGGAAGTCCAAGGGCTCCAGGTGCCGGGAGAGTCGTCTTTGACTCCGAAGGAAAAAATATCATTTAGTTTTAGTGGGGACGAGGGAAAACAACCAATAATCAAGTGGAGGCTCTTGCGGTTTACACGAGAATTCACCTCATCCCAGAAAACACCTCCTCTTGACTAATTATATTTGGATATTTAGACTTGATTGTTAAAGGGATTTGGAGACTTACTAAAAATGATCAAACCCATCTGATGAGGATGTTTCACAAGATCAGGAATTTGGAGAACAAATTTAAATCAATAAGTTATCATGGCATCTATAGAAAGAAGAATGAGACAACTGACTCTTTTTCCAAAGAAGCTAAGTAATTATCATAAAGTAAGGTTAGAATTAATGAGGATCACACACAAATTTATATCCCCTTAATAGTCCATGCATATTTCCAAAAATGTAAATTCTCCCAAAGAGATTACTGGGTTCAAGTAATTCAATGACGCATTAAAATGGATAGGAGGGGATGTGAACCTACCCCCCATCTCGGTCGAAGAAGCTAACGTCATATGGAGTAACATTTCACTTAGAGTAACTCTTTTGAAGAAGACATGAGGCCTCCCTTACAGTTCACACAGGCCTCACCATTTCATCTTGATGTCCTTCAGGTCATCCTCATGTGAGTCGATGGATTCATGTGGGAAACTTCAGGTCCAATTGTAAGAATCATCTTCTTCATCCTTTCATCCATCATGATTTATACGGGATTTTCAATTCTCTCATCGACCATTACAATCAATTTGTCCTACATCTCATCATTGTTTTGCATGGAGCTTCCCTTTATCAAATGGGAATTGATGCCAATATCAAATATGGAACTTTCAAAAAGTGGAAAGGGTGAGATAAATGTTATACGTAAATATTTACAAATCATGATCAACATTACAAGTCTACATTAGAAATTGACATATTGGAAGTTCTCAAGTTGTTGTAACTCTATCTCAAGGATGTGGCAATGAAGCAACAAACCATGTAAGTGAAGTGAATGTATGATGGACATAATTTAGGAAGAAATGTTGATGCAGGAGCATCGCGACTACCAAAGCAGGCGTGGAGCCAGCGCATGTGTTTTTAAACACATGACATATAAGCTGATGATTTTTTGAAATTTCATTAAAGATGAAGCGCCATATCCTTCAATGAGACATTTATGAAGGAGCTCCTACTGTATTGTATCATACATCGAGCCTTATGCTCTTGTCGGAAATAGATAGGAGGCATTTAATAGATTTAATGCAGGTAGATAGATGTTTAAGTCTAGATTAGACAGTTTAGAGTTCGAAGAGGGAAAAAAGATATAGACACCCTCCTTTGTACATTGTAAAATAATCAAAAAGCATTCTGGAGAAGAAGAGAAAAGAGCAAGTAGAGAAATTGTGAAGAACACCCATGTACAGATTTGAGTTAATAGAAGAGAGTCTTTGATTCAAATTCATGTCTGGTGTTTTTTTCTCTGTATATATTGTTTGTGTGCTCATGAATGTTTAGTTCTGATTATGCATTTTCTTTAGATATGTTGTGCATGTGATTTCATGGGTTTCAATTGAAGTCTGAGAGAAATGAGTTTCAATTGTTTCTCTATCTAAGCCAGGAGATTCCTGCATAGAATGCAGTCGAATTCATCCGCAAGAAGTGCGTTGATGAGGGCTCGATAGTTGAACTTTTGTTATCGTCCGCCCAAACATTTCTTTGGGTCGTTGAAGCCGTGAAAAGTGTGCGCCGGTGGGACAAGAAGAAGTCTCAGTTGTTACTCTGAGCAAAGGAGTTGGACGACTGCTGCTGCAAGAGTTGCACAGAGTCTGAGTGTTCAACATTTGAAGTTGTTGAATGTTGAGTGCAGGGAAAGCGCAAACATTCCTCTGAAGGAGTTAGAGTGGGTAAGATCAGGAGGGATAGAACCCTGGTGATATCATTGAAAGGGAGCATAGAAGGTTCGAGCAGGAGCCACAAGTGCAGGCTTGGAGAACAAGTCTTGGCAGAAGTACTTAGTCATTTGCAAGAAAACATCAAGGAAGAGGAATCGACGGTCAGGATTCGCAGGGCAGAGTAGAAAAATCCCGCCAGCTGTTAGATCTCATGGAGATACACACGGGTTAACCCTAAGCGTGCCAAGGAGGAGCCCAAGAGCCATCGGGATTTGGCTCATCGGGGAATCGGGGATTGCGGAGACAGGATTTTGTGCCTGTTGAAATCACGATTAGCGATTTCCCGACGCAACTCGGACCGTTGATCTCAGTGGGGATACATGGCGCGAGATCCCAGAGAGTCGGGATTCGGCACTTTGGAATTCTTGGTGTCGAAAGGATCCTGGAGGATTCACGAAACTCCGAATTACAACGGGTCCCACAGTGATAGCGTTTGGTATTGACAGGTGGCATCGCATATCGGAGTTCGAGACTTGGAAGGTCCTGTGAAACGGTGCCACAGGAATCGCGAATTCCCAAAATGCGATTTCCCGATTTACCGGAAAGCGTGGGGTCCAGGTGACAGTGCAGAGGACAGGTGGCATTGGGGTTCGGGAATCGGAGATTTGTGGGAGCAGCGACACACGATTGTGTGTTTACAGATTTCTCGATGGGGAAATCCCCGATAAGGACAGAGAAAGGCATGAAGGGAATATTCATCGGGTTTCGGAGTTTAGTGCGACCCGGGTACAGGACTCGCTACTACGCAAGGTCCAATTTCCCGATAGACCCAAGGGAGATCGTAAGTAGAGCATTCTGTGGGTGCCGAGAACTTCCGACAAGGAAGTGGAAGAGTATTTTAGCTCTTTGGGCCAGTGAAGAAAAAGGCCCTGGTGGAAGTGGGACGCGCAGTTGGCACGTGTTGCGTTAGAGTGGTATCAGAGTGGGAACTCTTTGTTTCTTGTGACAGAGAGAGAGAGAAAATTCACCATGCCACCCAGAAGGGAAAGGCAATCACCTGATCCAGAAGACAGGGAGGTGAGAAGAAGAGGTAGGCCGGCAGGAAATCCAAAAATGGAGCGGTAGATGAGAGATCTCCGAGCAAGACTCGAGGAGATGGAGAGAACTCATAGACGCGGAGTTGGTGCAGGGGATCTTAGTGATTCTGAAGTTGAAGAGGAAGTTGGACATGAAGAAGAGGTCGCAGTAGAGGATGCATCAACCGAGTGATTGATTAAAGCCATTGCCAGGATGAGTTCAAAGACCAAAATGGACATTCCAACTTATGAAGGAAGTATGGATGCAGAAGAGCTGCTGGATTGGATTAGAGCTCTTGACACGTACTTCGATTATGAATATATCGAAGAGGATAAAAAGGTAAGGCATGTTGTCACTAAAATGAAAGGACATGCAACATTATGGTGGGATGAGCTTCAGGCAGATAGACGTTCCAAAGGGAAGCAAAAGATCAAAAGCTGGGATCGAATGATTGCGAAGATGAAGGCAAAGTTCATCCCAAGGGATTATCAAATCACACTGTTCAGAAGAATGCAGAACCTGAAACAGAAGTTGATGACGGTAAAAGAGTATACCGAAGAGTTTTACAAGCTCAACATCAGAGCAGGTCATCAGGAGAGCGATGATGAAAAGGTATCCAGATACCTAAATGGTCTGAGATACGACATTCAGGATGAATTAATCATGACGACCATCAGAACGGTGGAGGATACTTACCATATGGCTCTGAAAGCCGAGGAGAAGCTGAGCCGTAAGCAAATTCAGCGAGGGCGAGGTAGAAGTCAGCCCATAGGCAAGGCAGTTTCCCAGGAGAAATATCATAAGCCCAAGGAGGAATAGAAGAAACCTCAGGGTAAAGTTGAAAGGGGTGGAACCTCACAACGAGGACAACAATATGTTGAGACGAGGAGACATCATAATGAATAGAGAGGAGATTATGCTGATGCAAACACTTTTCCTCATACCAGAGGTAGGGGAAGAGGCCGAGGTGGAATCATCACATGTTTCACATGTGGAAAGGATGGACATAAAGCAGTTGACTGTCCAGATAGAAAAAGGGATGGAGGAGAAGCTCACATCGCCGAAGCGCAGAGGCATGATAGTGAAAATGAAGACATTGAAGAAGGAAGGTCACTGACAGTGCATAAAGTCCTTTTGACACCTGAGAAAGAGGTGCAGGAAAATTCAGCTCAAAGGACCAAACTGTTCAGGACAACTTGCAAAACCAAACACTAGAAATGCAAGGTCATAGTTGACAGTGGCAGCACTGATAATCTCGTTTCGACCGAGATGGTGGAGAAACTAGAGCTGGAGATAACTGATCACCTGAGTCCATACAAGGTTTCGTGGCTACAGAAAGGACATCAGGTGAGTGTCACTAAACAGTGTTTAGTTGAATTCAAGATAGGGGGTTATAATGATAAAATTATCTGTGATGTTATTCCCATGGATGTGTGTCATTTATTGTTGGGTAGACCATGGCAATACGACCGAAATGTGGTTCACGATGGGAGGATGAACACATATACTTTAGAGAAGGATGGGAGGACACACAGGTTACTTCCGATACAGGATAAGGAGGTGAAACCGGAAGTAAGCAACACCATAATTCTCATGAGTGGGAAGGAGCTTCTTACAGAGATGGAGAAGAAGGAGGATCCACAATTCTTTGTTGTCAGAAAGTCGAGGATTGTTCTGACCAGCACAAGAGTGGACGACTTACCAGATGAGAGTTCGCTGACATCATCATGGACGAATTACCTCATTCGTTGCCACCGATGAGGAGTGTGAGTCATCATATTGATCTCATACTAGGAGCCAGTTTACCGAACAAGGTTGCGTACAGGTTGACACCACAAGAAAATGAGGAGGTCAAAAAGTAGGTCCAGCAGTTGTTGGACATGGGACTGGTCAGAGAAAGTCTGAGTCTGTGCGCTGTTCCAAGCGTGCTTAGTCCGAAGAAGGATGGAGGCTGGAGAATGTGCACCGACTCAAGAGCGATTAACAAAATTACAATAAGGTACAGATTTCCACTGCTGAGAATGGACGATCTAATGGATTGCCTGAGCGGAACAAATTATTTTTCAAAGGTTGATTTGAAAAGAGGATACCATCAAATTCGTATGAGGGAAGGCGATGAATGGAAGACAGCCTTCAAGACCAATGAAGGGTTGTACGAATGGCTAGTCATGCCGTTTGGTTTGACGAATGCACCGAGTACATTCATGAGGCTGATGAATGAAGTGCTGAAGGAATTCATTGGTAAGTTTGTCATTTTTTATTTAGATGACATATTGATTTTCAGCAAGACAAAGGCTGAACATTTGAAACATTTGGCCATTGTGATGAGAAATCTACAACGGGAGAAGCTGTTGATTAATATGAAGAAGTCCTCATTTATGAAGACAGAGCTCATTTACTTGGGGTTCGTCATTTCAGCGAATGAATTGAAGATGGATCCAAGTAAAGTGGAGGTAATTAAAAATTGGCCATCACCAAGAAATATCTTCGAGGTGAGAAGTTTCCATGGTTTGGATAGTTTCTACCGAAAGTTCATTAGGAACTTCAGTGGAATTAACGCAGCGATGATGGACACAGTGAAAAAGCGGCATAAGAATTTTCACTGGACAACAGAGGCCGAGAAGAGCTTCAATCTGTTGAAGCGAAAGATCACAGAGAAACCAATGTTGGTGTTGCCAGATTTTTAGAAGACATTTCAGGTGAAATGTGATGTGAGTGGCTTTGCCATAGGAGCGGTCTTGAGCCAGGAGGACAGACCAATTGCATATTACAGCGAGAAGTTGGATGAAGCAAAACTGAATTACTCCACGTATGATAAGGAATTTTACGCTATCATACAAGCGCTGAAGAAGTGGAGGCATTACTTGATTCCAAAGGAATTTATATTGTACAGTGATAATCATGCATTGCAGTTTGTGAGTCAACAAGAAAAGTTGAATCAGAAACATGCAAAATGGGTAGAGTATATGTAGAATTTTACATTTGTAATTAAACACATTTCAGGGACTACTAACAAAGTGGCTGATGCTTTGAGCAGGAAATGTTTGCTATTGCAGGAGTTCCGGGTCAAAACCTTGGGTTTTGAAAACCTCAAGGACATGTATGTGGGTGATGTAGATTTTGCTGAAGCATACGAGGCAGCTGAGAGTCCGGTTCTCAGAGATAGAAGCCTGTGGATGGATTACATGATCCAAAATGGATTGTTGTTCTGAGGAAATCAATTATGTATTCTGAATTGCTCCATGAGGGAGAACCTGCTAAAAGAGAAGCAAAGTGGCGGATTAGCAGGGCATTTTGGCCACGATAAGACATTTGCAAAAATGAGGGAAGCTTATTTTTGGCCAAGGATGTGAACAGATGTCAAGCAATTTGTTGAAATATGTCGGGTTTGTCAGCATTCAAAAGGGAGAAAGCAGAATGCAGGTTTTTATCAGCCATTGCCCATACCCGAGAAGCCATGGGAGGTGATAAGCATGGATTTTCTATTAGGACTTCTGAGGACGCAGAGAGGGGTTGATTCCATCTTTTTGGTGGTGGACAGGTTCTCGAAGATGGCACATTTTATTCCGTGTCAGAAGACCAGCGATGCGACTCACATCGCGAACTTGTTTTTCAAGGAGATCATTCGACTCCATGGATTTCCGAAAATCATAGTTTCGGACAGAGATTCAAAGTTCATTGGACATTTCTAGAGGACGCTCTGGAAGAAAATGGGAACTAACTTAATGTTCAGTTCTGCCTATCATCCACAGATATATGGGCAGACAGAAGTGGTCAATAGAAGTCTGGGATATTTACTCAGAAGCCTGGTGACAGAGCACCACGTCAGTTGGGATAATGTGTTGCCACAGGCAGAGTTTGTGTACAACGATCCAGTGAATAGAAGCACAGGTAAAAGTCCATTTGAAATTGTATATGGAAGGCAGTCGAGAGGAGTATCTGAACTGCGGGATTGAGAACAGACTGCCACTAACAGCGCAAGTGCTGAAGAGTTCGCTGAAGCAATGAAGGAACTTCACGGTAGGGTGAAGCAGCGACTGATTGATTCAAATCAGGAGTATAAGCGCAGAGAAGATCAACATCGGAGACAACTTCAATTTGAGGTTGGCGATCTAGTTCTGTCACATCTGAGGAAGGAAAGATTCCCAAGGGGGACATACAACAAGCTGAAAATGAAGAAAATTGGGCCATGCAGAGTCCTGAAGAAATTTGGAGAGAATGCTTATGAGATCGAGTTGTCGGATGGGATCGGCATATCTCCGAAATTCAATGTCTCAGACTTATATCCTTATAATCCTGGAGAAGTAGGAGCTAGAAGTTATCAGCAACCAGGAATTCAGTGGCAGAGGCAGATGTCGATTGCAGAAAGGCCACAGATGGAGCGGATACTTGACATAAGAGTCAGCAAAAGAACCAGACGGAAGCAATACTTCGAGTATCTGGTGAAATGGAAGAATCACCCAGTGGAGGATGCCAGCTGGGAGACAGAAGCAGTGATTCAGAAGCATGGACAGACCATGCAGGAGCTCATGGACAGGAGCCCATGAAAGTGTTCAAGCCGAGGAGTATGATGCAGGAGCATCACGACTACCAAAGCAGGGGTGGAGCCAGCGCATGTGTTTTTAAACACATGACATATAAGCTGATGATTTTTTCAATCTTCATTAAAGATGAAGCGCCATATCCTTCAATGAGACATTTATGAAGGAGCGCCTGTTGTATTGTATCAGACCTCGAGCCTTACGCTCTTGTCTGAAATAGATAGGAGGCATTTAATAGATTTAATGCAGGTAGATAGATGTTTAAGTCTAGATTAGTCAGTTTAGAGTTCGAAGAGGGAAAACGGATATAGACACCCTCCTTTGTACATTGTAAAATAATCAAAAAGAATTATGGAGAAGAAGAGAAAAGAGCAAGCAGAGAAATTCTGAAGAACACCCATGTACAGATTTGAGTTAATAGAAGAGAGTCTTTGATTCAAATTCATGTCTGGTGTTGTTTTCTCTGTATATATTGTTTGTGTGCTCATGAATGTTTAGTTCTGATTATGCATTTTCTTTAGATATGATGTGCATGTGATTTCATGGGTTTAACTTGAAGTCTGAGAGAAATAAGTTTCAATTGTTTCTCTATCTAAGCCAGGAGATTCCTGCATAGAGTGCAGTCGAATTCACTCGCAAGGAGTGCGTTGATGAGGGCTCGATAGTTGAACTTTTGTTATCGTCCGCCCAAACGTTTCTTTGGGTCGTTGAAGCTGTGAAAAGTGTGCGTTGGCGGGACAAGAAGAAGTCTCAGTTGTTAGTCTGAGAAAAGGAGTTGGACGACTGCTACTGCAAGAGTTGTACAGAGTCTGAGTGTTCAACATTTGAAGTTGTTGAATGTTGAGTGCGGGGAAAGAGCAGACATTCCTCTGAAGGAGTCAGAGTGGGTAAGCTTAGGAGGGATAGAACCCTAGTGATATCATTGAAAGGGAGCATAGAAGGTTCGATCAGGAGCCACAAGTGCAGGCTTGGAGAACAAGTCTCAGCAGAAGTACTTAGTCATTTTCAAGAAAACATCAAGGAAGAGGAATCGACGGTCAGGATTCGCAGGGAAGAGTAGAGAAATCTCGCCAGTCGTTAGATCTCGAGGAGATACACACGGGTTAAACCTAAGCGTGCCGAGGAGGAGCCCAAGAGCCATCGAGATTTGGCTCATCGGGGAATCGGGGATTGCGGAGACAAGATTTTGTGCCTGCTGAAATCGTGATTAGCGATTTCCCGACGCAACTAGGACCGTTGATCTCAGCGGGGATACATGGCGCGAGATTCCAGAGAGTCGGGATTCGGCACTTCGGAATTCTTGGTGTTGAAAGGATCCCGGAGGATTCGCGAAACTCCGAATTGCGACGGGTCCCACAGTGATAGCGTTTGGTATTGATAGGTGGCATCACATATCGAAGTTCGAGACTTGGAAGGTCCTGTGAAACGGTGCCACAGGAATCTCGAATTCCTGAAACGCGATTTCCCGATTTACCGGAAAGCGTGGGGTCTAGGCGATAGTGTAGAGGACAGGTGGCATCAGGGTTTGGGAATCAGAGATTTGTGGTTGCAGCGACACACGATTGTGTGTTTACCGATTTCCCGACGGGGAAATCCCCGATAAGGATAGAGAAAGGTGTGAAGGGAATATTCATCGGGTTTCAGAGTTTAGTGCGACCCGGGTACAGGACTCGCTACTACACGAGGTCCGATTTCCCGATAGACCCAAGGGAGATCGTAAGTAGAGCATTCTGTGGGTGCTGAGAACTTCCGACAAGGAAGTGTAAGAGTATTTTAGGTCTTCGGGCCAGTGAAGAAGAAGGTCCTGGTGGAAGCAGGACGCGTGGTTGGCATGTGCTGCGTCAAATGTGGACCTAGAAAGGTGAAATAAACGAGTTGTGGAATTCAAATGAAGAGTTATCTTGTCAAATACAAGAGTGGGAAGTAAAAAATAATGAATAAATCATTGTGGTTCTTTGGGAAGTCAACCATAATTCAATCCAACTTCAATCCCTTCATCATCATGTGCAGTGTCAACCCCCAAAAACTCAAGACAAGAAGTGACTAGCAACATCTGAGGAATCGAAGGTGTCCTCTAAGGTTCGTCGACCAAATTTTCATCAATAGATTTGTTATCATGTGGAATCATGCCTCAGAGAGGTGGATACGGCCTTCAAACTCCATTACTATAGTTTTATGCAGTGAAAATGTATTTTTTTACGTTTTCATATGTAGCAAATTACCCATGCAAGACACTCAATAGTATATTTTCTTATCTGGGACAATCCAAGAGATATAGGGAAATGAGAGTCATTGTAACTCTGCTACATGACTCTGCTCATTTTGAAATTTTGTACTCTCTGGATGTATTTTCTCTGGCACAACCACTTTTCTAATAAAAAATTCTAAACATTTTTGTAACAAGTCACAACTGAAAAAACATCACAGATGTTCTTCACAAATGTATGGGTTCATTTTGGGCTACCTACATCTATTATATCATATTAAGACTCTTTATTTTTGAGAAAGTTTTGGTCTTGTTTTTGGGAGATGATGGACACTAATCTAAAGAAGAGCACAACTATACATCCATAGATAGATTGATAGATAGAGGTGGTAAACAAAACAATGATACATCTACTTTGAGGATACTGCAACAAGCACCCAAAGTTATGGGATGAACAGTTACCTTATGTGAAACATGCCTATAATCATTCCATGCATTCCTCTACTCAGAAAACTCCTTTTGAAGTATGTTTGGGGTACTTTCCTAAATCACCTATGGAATTTTATTTTGGAGATGAAAGTAAAGAGGATGGAAAGGATGATATAGATAAATATAAAATGTTCATTAAGAAGGTCCAGTAGGTTCATCAAGATGACAAGAAATACAAGAAAAATTGGAAAATATCCAAGCCAAATAAAAGGAAATGCATGACAAAAATCGGGTTGATCATCAGTTTGAAGTCAATAATCAAGTTTGGTTACATATCAACAAGGACAGAATGAAAGGTGAAGTTAAAAATCTAAGACCAATTCGATATGGTCCATTCAATATCTTGGAAAATATTGGTACTAATTCATTTCGTTTATACCTACTAGCGTACATGAAAATGTATTCAGTGGTAAGTGTTGAGGAGTTGAATCTTTATGACCCTCCTATGATTATGGATGAATATGAAAGT
Source organism: Picea engelmannii (assembly GCA_009831015.1). Lineage (NCBI taxonomy): Eukaryota > Viridiplantae > Streptophyta > Pinopsida > Pinales > Pinaceae > Picea > Picea engelmannii. Next base: position 224,410 of record ML795198.1, on the reverse strand, counting down.
ATTCAAGTTCCGAAATTTGATTATTTTTCTCCAGAATATTTACATGAGATACAGGAGGATGTTATTCTTGATAGAAGAATCAGGACCTCACAACGAGGTGATGTGGAATATCTTCGAGTAAGACTTAAAGGGGTAAAACCAGGTAAATAAAAATGGATTGAGATAAGAAGGGAGAGGAAGATTTACCCTCACTTAGTTGTTGAGTAATCAAAATGTTTGGTGGTCCAAAATGCTTCCAATGGGGAGGGATGATCTAGGAGGATCCAGGACCACTCACAGAGGTATAGGAGGATGTCGAACGCTCACAGAGGTCCAGAAGGATTAACAAATGATCTGAATTTGACCATATCAAATGATCTTCAAAATGATGTCAATACATAGAGATCGATGATATATTTCCAATGGGAAAAACATCACCTCAAATGGAGTTTGTATGGAAAAGATATGTTTGGTCAAACCACGAAAACGTTGAAAGTCAACAAGGTCAAATGTGACACATGTCACCACTATAAGGGGGACACATGGCATGACCATATAATAAATTGGTGACATGGAATGTCAAGTTGACAAGTTGATGTGGCATATCGTACATACAGGTGGACCATTAGTGTATTAACACACTACAACAAAAGAGGCCATTAGCGCTTAATTTAGCGTCGGATTTTAGTGCATTTGAGGGCATGAATTGGGCTGATGGGATGGCGCAAAACCCGATGCTAAACAATGTGTTCACCTGGGTGTTGGATTTAGAACCTGTTTTAGTGCCCATTTTAGCTCTGTAACATCCCTCTCTGGCGCACTGAGAAAACTTATCCTTGAGGACGCTTGCTCGCAACTGATCTGGACTTTTATGATAAAAAAACATTTATCCTTGATTATGATGCGATATGATAGATGCCATGATGTTTTACTGCTTTGACATAGACAGGTGCTATTGACTCAGTTTATTGAGTGTGCAGGGTTTTGGACCTTGAGGATGCAGGGGCATCGATGGAACCCCTTGGACTCCGGATTGAGTCAGGGAGTGTGTTATCTGGGTTGATTTATTTACTATGATATTTCATTGATTTGATGATATGATGTGGACATGTTTTGACACGATTGTTGATGATGTAGGCTGATGATATCTTTCCGACCAGACTCACATATGGATTAAAGGGGCCACACACACGATTTCCAGAGAGGTTGAGGGAGAGGTGTGGATAGCAACCCTGCCACGACCTACTAGCACTCCCGCCATGGCTCGAACTGTAGGTTAATGATTACCTAATTCTAGAGGATCCACGATGCCGTGAGGGCAGACTGCGAAATTCGCTCATGATGATTTTAAGGGGCACTCAATAAGGTGGGGGCCTCATTCCTTAGAGCCCTTAGTCTCCCACAAGTTCACCTGGAGGAGTTTTGACTCCAGGGGTTATAGATGTCTACCAATCAGTCAAGCTGGCGAGTGAAACCCTTGGAGCACGTGGTGCATCCTGAAGGGCATTTCACGCAAAAGAAACACAAGAAGTGAGTGGAACCCTTGGAGCACGTGGTGCATCCTGAAGGGCACGTCGCGAAAAAGAAACGAACAAGGCGAGTGGCACCCTTGGAGCACGTAGTGCATCCTGAAGGGCACGTCGCGTTGATGATGATGAAGAAACAAACCTAGATGGCCCTAAGACATTAACGCCTTAAGATATCCTTAAAAAACTTCCCTAACCAAGTGTCTCCCAGTTCAGAATCTAAGTCCTAAGTCTAAAACTTCTCTAGGGTAAAATTTTAGTCTAACCTTAAGAAAAAGACCCTAAAAATAAAAATAAAAATTTAAACAAAAACCCACTTAAGTGATAGTTTAGTCTTCATAAAATTCTTGGGGTAAATGAAGAGAGTAATAATTTAATTAAAACTAATGGATTTAAAAATTGCAAAGAAGAAATTATTTATTAACTTGTGAAGGTTCAAAAGATATTAAATTAATAATAAAAGGGAAAGATTTAATAGCGCAACTGCCATTTTGGCTTAATGAAAAGATGAAAGAAGGGAATAATAAGAATTAGGAAACTAAGTAAGGGAGGAAACATAATAAATGAAATATGGGAACTTATGGTAAAAAGCAAGGTCAACATAGTAAGGAATCTGCAATTAAGAACCTTCTAATTTGAGCTAATTTAGAAACATCATTGTTAGGGAAATTATTTAAAACATTTAAGGGGATCTAGGAATACCTAGGAGTAAATTTAGGAGCAACTCTAGGTGGGTGAGGGAAATGAGACAATTAATAATTTAAAGAAAATAATTTTTGGAGAAACGTGGGGGATGAATGACACTTGTACGACAGAGAATTTTTAGAGGATTTTCATTAAAACTTAAATTAAATGTGATTTAGGGAAAGTTGGAGGTTCTCGAAACTCTATAAAAGAAAGGGGAGATGAGGAAGAAAGGGATCGGATGATAGCGTAACATTACGCTGTCGGATTTGTGACTTGACTGATTACTTGTGGAGAGTTGGGATTTTCCAGCTCGGATAGGAGTGGTAGCTCGGCCTTGCGAGGCGAGCTGGGAAGCTAGACATACCATCAGATAGTCTGTGGCCCCTTTGCAGCTCAGGGGGCTAAGGGGGAAGTAGAGTACCCCTAGCGATTGGCTGGGAGGTACCGGTGAGGTCTCGACGGTCGGAGAACGGGAGCGGCACGGAGCACACGGTCAACACTCGGAGCAAGCAAATAGGCCAAGGTATGCTTCTTGCTTGAATGATAGAATGTTGTAGGATTTACAATTTAGCTCTGCATGTTTAATGGGATTATCGTGTTTCCTGGTGGTTCGATTTTACCTCGGAAGGGTTTGATTTATTTATTTACCTCTGCATTTTGATTGGGTTAACTGTTGTAAAACGTTATCTCGTTTGTTAAATTCAGTATGGGCTGAAAAATAATTACTTCATCCATTCCTTGTGAGTTGGTAGAAAATTTTTACCCCTGCGATATGTAATCGTGGTTTCCCTGTAATGCATACCTCTGTGATAGTAATTCCGTGATTGTATCCTTCAGAAAATTTTTAATCGGCAATTATAACCATAACCGTGTTGGTAACTCAGCGTTTGTAACCATTACTTATAAATCAGTGAACCCCTCCATTTTTATCGTTGACAACGTTTTCACTGTGAGCAAATTTTACCCAGTTTGTGAACCTCTATTGACGAGCGATTGCTAAGGTTGGACCCTTTTTCAGTAGATTGTGGAGATTTCATTCTCCGTTGAGTGATTGTTTACACACCCCTTTTTTTGGACAATTGTTTTGTTTTATAGCCCGCGAATTCAGGTCTAGGCAGCTTGCATTGAAGTCGGCGCAATGGATATCCTGGATTTTGTAGGTCTGCATTTTTTTCCCCTTTTTCTTTTCCCTATGACCGCAATTAGGCTCGGTGTGGGATCGAATTTATTGATTTATTGCGTTGTCTTGGGATGGCGTTTTTCTTTTGCACAGTGATTTTAATTCCTTGAGAGACAAAGACAACCTCCAGCATTGTTGAGACTGGATGGCTGTGACCCGCCCCTTCGTTAATATCCTGTAGGGTAGTTTACACGTAGTGCGCGGTCGTGGGATCCTCGCAGGTTCTCTTTGTATTGCCTTCTATAGATGTCATCATTTTCAGTATGCCTCTGTGTTAGGATGGGAATTTCAGGCTGGTTGGGTGCATGCACGAATCATGGCAATGTTCCTGGAGGAGTGAAATGCCCTTTCCTAAAACAACAGTCGCCTCAACCTTGTTTTCGTCTTGTCTTAAGACCCCAACCTATCCCCACAGTTCTCCTTGAATTATGACAGCTGGTTCTTGGGTAGTTCAGTACAGCTAAGACCACAGACTTGGAGAGTGCACTCTTTTTCAGGCACAGCCTTCTCAGGACACGTGTTTCTTTCACTCCGACTTTAAGGGGTTCCTAGACCGATTACATTAGAAGGGTTTAATCTTTAAGGCCAATCATTGAAGGTTAAGATTATCATGACAGTAAGAGTGGAGGTTCCATTTTGCGTTTACATTCTTAGAATCGCCCAGCAGTTTAATTAATTAAGGTTGACTGTATTCCTTTTTATTTAGAAGTTTCATCCTTATAAGTCGATTATTAAAAGGTTAATTTCATCATGATAATGGGAGTGGATGTTCCTGTTGCTGTCTCTTTTTTTGAATCGCCCAGCAGTTTTAAATATTAAAGGATGGACGGTCTTTTATTATCCTTTTCATTCCTTATGGAAGTTCTTGTCGCTGTCTCTTTTTTTTTGAATCGCCCAACAGTTTTAAACATTAAAGGATAGATGGTGTTTTAATTATTAAATGTTTCATTCATTAAAAGTCTATTATTGGAAGCTAATTTTATCCCAATGATAAGAGTGGATGTTTTGTTGCTGATTCATTTTAAGACTCACGCACCAGTTTTATTTATCAAAATGAGTGTGTTGTTTATTAAAAGTTTATTTTCTAGAAGTTGATTTATTAAGGATTAATTTTATTTCTGTACAAGTGTTGCAGTGCCCTCTTTTATTTAAAAAGGGGAGGGCCAACAAGTTTACCCTTGCATTTTAAATGTCCTAGGTAACAAGGATTGGAAGGAGGAACACCCTCTCGGAGTATAGTTTTAATTATCAAATGTTTATGTTGACCCAGAATATAGTAGAATAGACCCCCTTTTTCATCCTCTAGTTGGCCCTTTAGAGTTGCATGATAATTTTGTTGCCGGTAAGTTGTTGACTTGTATAATCCGGGTCGAATAATTAATGTAACAAAACCTGTTGCTTGCACAAAACTCCTTAATGAATTTAGGACTCATGGAGTTGACTTTTTGCGTGCACTAAATTGAATGTAATAGATGCTGGATTTTATGTCATAATGATAGTTATAGATGGGACATGCACAACTAATTTCAAGTAATAAAATATGGTTTTAGATTTTAGAATTCTTGCACAATGGATTTTATGAATAATGATGGATGGTTGTTGTCGAAACCCCTTCTGACTTGCGCCTTCTGTGGAGGACATGAATACCCTTTTAATAATTGTACTTTATGATTTTATGCGCATTAGACCTGCATGGCAGGGATCGCAATGGAGGTTGGAAGAAGCTGTGTTAATTCCTAGCGGGTTTTATTAATGGTCATTATCTTGTAATGTGAATGACATTCTTGTAAAGTTATTATGACTTAAATAAATGGTGTTATCAGTTTATGGAATTGATATTGTAGTTGTATTGTTGGGATAACACCTAAGATGTAAGGTGATTGTTATTTCTGCAAAGTTAATGGGATATAAATGCTATATGTTTATTAATTCATGGTAGTGTTATAGAATTTTATTTGTTATTGATGAACACATCTGGTGTAATGTCATTGATTTAAGTACAATAAATTATTCTGAGTTAGTAGATGAGGGTTGTTGTCATTTATTTATTTATTGTCGTACTATATTGGTAAACCTTCTGTGTGCTTGGTCTGCTTGTCGGGCGGGATGTAGACACCTCCATGTTCCTCAGAACAGTCGCCATCCCTGAGACCTTAAATGGTTGAAATCGATGGGAACCTGGGCTTGAGCGTTGATTATGTGTCTTGGAGGTCCTAACCATTGCAGGGTAGGACGGGCGGGAAGTCATTCCTTTTTATGGTCAATTGATGGTCGTTTAATGCTTGCAGTTACTTGTCGTGCAATTTTGTCGTCTTGTTGTGTTCATCGTGGTTGTGTCTTGTTAGTTGTCGGGTTGCGACATAGAGTTGAATGTGTGTGTTTCCCTTGTACATGCGCACACACTTTTAAAAACCGAAAAAAAAAAAAAAAAAAATTCACTTGTTACAAGAGGTGGTCGTCGTGACGAACGGGAGGTATGTTACAAGCTCCCTCTTTAGCACCTATTTTTGTTCCCCTTTTATCACCCAATTTTACCCCTTATTTAGGGCCCTGTTTTGCTCCTAATTTAGCACCTATTTTAGTGCCTAAACTGAGATATAAATCCGTAAATAATGCCCAAAATAGCTCATGGTTTAGCTCTTGGTTTAGCTCATAGTTTAGCGCATAGTTTATCTCTAGGTGTCGAACCTAATTTAGCTCCTAGTTTAGCTCTTGGTCTAGCACCTATTTTAGCTCCAAGTGGAGCTCATGGTTTAACATGTAGTTTAGCTCCTGTTTTAGCTCCTAATTTAGCACCTAGTTTAATGTCATATGTGGCGCCTAATTTTGCTCTTGGTTTAGCTCTTAGTTTACCGCCTATTTTAGCTCCAGGTGTGGCGCCTAATTTAGCTCCTGGTTTATCTCCTAGTTTATCTCATAGTTTATCTCTTGGTTTAGATCCTAATTTAGCTCCTGGTTTAGCTTCTGGTTTATCTCCTGGTTCAACACCTAGTTTATCTCCCAATCATGCTTCCTGTTTTTCTTCTAGTGTATCGTCAAAAATAGCTTCTAGTTTGCGTTCCAAATTAACGCCAAGATGTTCTTTCATTATTACATTTCTTTTTTCTTCCATAATTTCTTCCTTTTTAGCTCCATGGTTTGCTTCCCTTTCGTTCCAAGGTTTTCTTCCTTTTTAGCATCTAGTTTTTCTTCTTTTTTAGTTCCAGGGTTTGCTTCCTTTTAGTGTTGGGATTTGCTTCTTAATTAGCATCTAGTTTTTCTTCTTGTTAAGAAACCAATTTATCGTCCTACTTAGATCCATAAATAGCTCCAAGTATGGCTTCAAATTTAATGTCAACTTTTACTTCAATTTTAGAGCCACATTCTTCTTCCATTTTAACAATTCATGTTGTGTCCTTTTTAGCTTCCATTTAGTAATTATTTTTTTTTTATTTCAATTTAATTAGTTAAATATATCATGCATCTTAAATAATTTATATTATTATAGAGTAAGTCATATTGCATTTGAAGTATTTTATATGACATCTTTTATAAATAATTTTTAGGGAACTCGACATCCATACAAACTAACAACAACATTATACTTATTAAATCTCCATATAAATAAAATATGAAACATACAATATATATAAAATAACAAGATAATGATTATAACATGATCATCATCTATAATTAAAACTAGTCAAATATATCAATATTAGATAAGTATCATGTCAAACAACTCTTATATCTTTAATAATGATAAGATCATCATAATATATAACTACAACAAGTGAAATTCAAATATGACAGTAGATCAATAACATGTCATAATGATACATGGCCAACAATGGACATAAGTTAAGATGATATATTTCCAAATGATATAATTCAAAATGATAAAACTCAATAATATGGTATTGCTGGTGAAAATTATACATATGATAGTAAACATGAAAATAGGCATCATAACGATATATCAACAATGATCAATGATGGATTCTATATGATCAATGTCACTAGCTACTACCAACAACTCTAGGTCATCTTCAATTTGGTCATGATCATCATCATTCACAGTATCTTGTTCATCTTCCTCATCATCATCATCTCTCATGTCTGTATCAGACCCATTATAATCTAGATCTATCTCATGAGGATCAACTAGATCTTCTCAAAGACCCATGTTCTGCAAAAAATAACATTAAAAATGAAAAGTTATTATTTATTTCATGCAGTATGTAACGTGAACATACCATAATAAAATTTCAAATAATTTACAAATAAGAAGTCATTCCAATGTTGTAAAACATGCAACAATTCCAATAAATGTTAGTAAATATCGTAAAAAAATGTGTTATATATTTTAACTATCAACTATAAATTCTATTACATAATCGTAAGTGCCAACCCTCTCCATTTTGTGTTGTATATGATTATGTTTGCCTATAAAAATCCTTTGAGAGTTAATTGGTCTAAATATCTTCTTCTCTTATATTTCACAAATGAATATTTTTCTAGGACATTTTGGCCCATTGTAATATGCTTCAAACGTCCTTTGAGAATTAACTAGTTTATAGGTAATTTTGAAGATTATCTCGATACGCATTCAACTAGACCACATCCAAATGTCAATCCTTCCAAAGAAAAAAATCAATACCTCAAGCCCTAAAGGGTTGAAAATTATGACAAAAATGTAATAAAAGGTGTCAAGGTGTATTGTCTTTCCTTTCCTTGCCATTCCATTCCATGTCTTGCCATGCCTTGACTTTGCATGCCTTCCAGTGCCATGCCTTGCATTTCCTTTCCTTTCCATGCATTTTGTTTCCTTACCATGCCATGCCATGACATGCCTTTCCTTTCCATTCCTTTCCTCACCATGTCATGCCATGCCATTCCTTTCCTTTCCATGTCTTTCCATGCCATCCCTTTCCTTTTCATGCCATGAATTTCCTTCCCTTGTCATGCCATGCATTGTCTTGCCTTTCCATGCCATGCCTTGCCTTGCCTTTTCGTGCCTTCTCTTTCAATTCCATGGCATGCCTTGTCATTCCATGCCATGTCATGCTATGCCTTGCTATCATATGTCATGTATTTCCTTGCCATGCCTCTCCATACCATGCCTTGGATTCACTTTCCATGCCTTGTCTTTCCATTCCATGTATTTCCATAGCATACCTTTCATTTCCATGCCATGCCATGTCATGCCTTTCCTTTGCATTCCTTTCCATGCCATACTTCGCATTGCCTTGTCTTTCCATGCCATGCATTTTCTTTCCATACCATGCCATGAATTTCCTTTGCATGCCCTTCCTTGCCATGCCTTGCCTTGCCATGTGTTGGGCTCTAAAGATGTCCTAAAAACAACATTAGTCTCACATTAATTTTATCAACCAAGGATTCATCTTCTCTTTCAAGGATGTCATCAAAGTCTATGCAGATAGTCATAAAGGTTTAAATCATGTAGATAATTTAGTTACAACAAATCTAAGTCTATGTAAATTACTGCAATAATCAAGTTCTTCGTGCATTCATTAAAATCTCTAAAACTAATAACTCACTCGACATAATTATAATATGGACAATAACACACCATGAATCAAAGAATCAAAAAATTTACTGAATTCATTTATCTAAGAAATAGTAATTTAATCTGCGAAAACACTTAATGAATCAATCTCTCAATGATTAAGAAATCTACTGGAAAGGAACAACGATCCACTGAATATTTAAGAAGGAACAACAAATGCGAATTAAACGAAAAGAACATAAAATGTGAATTTAAATGAAAGGAACAACCAATGCAAATTTAAATGAAAGGAATCCACAAGCGATAAATTAACAACAAATGGAAATGGAACAACAATCGATAATATCCATCTAGAACATCTATTCTCTACAAATGTAACAACATAACCAATTCATAAAAGAATCAACACATTAACGAGTTTAGCTTAATTGTTCAAAGGTTATTCGAATTACAGAACTATAACAAAATAAATAAGATTACAGATGAGACAGTATCTCCTGTCAACTAGGATCGCGATCTTCAGAAGATACTACTATGAAAAAATCAGTACACAGAAATGATCAAAATGCTTGAAGATTTCATTAATTCCATAACTGATAAATTATTTACAATGGATTGTTGTACATAATGTCAACAATTAAGAGATATGAATGCTTGGTTAAATTCCTGGGTATCTCTCTATCGTTCACTATCCTTTATATATTACAATGAGATAAGTAAATTAAGCTATCCTGAGGATCGAGAGATCCTCAGGATTGATTTTACTATTTATCAAGATTGCAAGATAAAGAGTCAATCTTCCTTTGAATTGTTTTGTGCCTGATTTCTTCGATCTTCAATGAACTGTGCATCTTCATGATCTTCTTAATTATCTTTAGTTAACAACAATTGTCCATTTCTACATAAAATCAAAACAATTCAAACCAAAGTTCAGAAAATTTCTAATATCATTTAATAATATTTCCTAAAGACTTTTTAACCATTTTCTTTCCTAATTACTTCAAATTAATAGAAAATTCAACAAATAATGTATCATAAATTAGAGTAACAAGGACAATATTTATACCTTTTTCTCAACCCAACATACCCCCCAACTTATCTTTTTGTATGTCCTCATGCAACAAGAGAGTTTATATGTAAAGCAATGATACTGAAGGGTGGATAGGTCTCTAATCTAGGTCTTCGGAAGCCATGCTTACCTTTAAGCTCTTCAAAAAAAACATCTTCCCTTTTCTTACGAATTTCATAAACACTCTGATAACCCTCTCGAGGACACCAAATAATGGGAGGACTGTACATTCATCCAATTTAGGAAGTCCCTTTGATCCGAAATCGGATCCAGAAGCCTGACAGGGCTTGAAAAATGCTCAAAAATGAAAGTGCCCGGAATCCGATGAAACCAACACCATTGTGTCCGGTCGTCTTCCTGATTCCGGTGGTATATTTACTTTGTCAAACGGAGTCCGTATGGAGAAGATATTGCATTCTATCCGAAAAGTCAAACAGGAAAAAATTTGCTGATTGTGCAGTCTATATAGTCCGTACGAACACATGTCCGTACAGGACACGTGGTAGGTCCGTATGCAGACGTGGAGGTTCCATACAGTACACGTGGCAAGTCCGTACAGGACACGTGGCGGCTCCAGGTGATGACACGTGTCAGGCATTTTTGGATTTTTGGGCGTATGGTTGGACCAATCCGGAGGTGACAAGTGTCACCACTGGAAGGGTGACACGTGGCACGGGTGACGTCAGTAGCTGATGTGGCAGGACAACTGGGCAGTTGTACGACGGATGACATGGAAGGTGACAGAGCGTACGGAAGCGACGCGTGGCAGATGACGTGGGCGAATCATATCGTGACACGTGGCATTCATTGGTTGGATATAGAGGTGCCACGTGGCCCAATCACGGCCTGCCACGTGGCACCCCGGTTTTGGTCAATATGGTCTATGTCAAACGTTTTTGGAGTCCGGGGGATTCGAACCCCAGACCTCCCCACCGGCTATGCTTTAACAAAGTCCGTCGAACCATTACACCATAACTTGTTCTGTGTTATATGTATGTTCCGAATTAAATTTGAAGTGGAACGTTTGCATGGTTGGGCCGCGACCGGGCTGGGGCCTAGCCCCAGCCCTTGGTCGCGTGTTATGTTATATGACCATATACAAAATATATGTGCAGGAAGGAGCCACCGTTATATGTTGTTGGTTTTAAAATATGGTTTTTAAAATGGTTATTGTAATGGGTTTAGCCCACGGTTTTAGAACCATTACCATGCGACCGGGTGCTAATGCGCGCGAAAGGGGCAAGGCCAGCGCTAGCCCAAAGGGCTAAGCGCTTGGCCATATTAACCACCATGTGACCGATCAAGGGGGCGCGCGCCGGACTTGGGGGGCTAAAGCCCAAATATAACTATGTTGTATAGTTAAAGTGGGGTTTTTAACCACTTTTGGTTAATTTTAATGTAATTAAGCCATTTTTAATGTAATTGGGAGTTATTGGGTGGTTTTTGAGCCTAATTTCTTGGAGGAAGTTGGATATGGACAACTACCTTCCCAACTATTTAACCAAGGCCATTTTGAGGCCATGGAGACAGATTTTTGAGAGCATTCAGAGCAGAGATGCTGAGGAGAAGCCAAGTCAAAGCCAGTTTGAGGTAGAGAAGTCGTTGAGGAGGAGATGTTGTCGGATCATTTCTGAGAGCTTCGGATGTCTGTTTTGCATGTTGTTTGTTGTGCATGGTTCTAGAGATCTGGGAGAACATGACCAGATTAGTATTGTAGCCATTTGGCATCGCAGTGATGTACTATTGAGTTTTCGAATAGAAATAAAGAAGCCTCACCCACAGAGAAAAGGCCCGGAGACGTAGGCAAAGTTGTGCCGAACTTCGTTATCAACCTGTGTATTATGGTTTGTTGTCTTTCATTGCATTTCAGATATGCACATATGTATATGGCTGTATAATTCCTCTTATTTATTCATTTTTTTTCTAAGTTTCCCAATGGTCAATTAATTCATTCAAATTAAAACTCAACCGTAAGTCATTCGAAAAATCCTGACAGATCAAGTGGTATCAGAGCTAGTTGACGTTTGGATTTGAGTTTTGCATGTTAACCAGGGAAAAACTACAGCGTGGTGAAGGCGAGCTTGTTGTAGAGAATCCATTAATTGGATTGAGAAAAAGAGCTTCTCACAGTGAGAAGATGGCATCGGAAGAAGGGATTTCTCAGGATGAGAAAGAGTTCCGAAAAACATTCTTTGCCATGTCGGAGATGGTGCAAGTTTTGTACGAAGATTACTTGGAACGGAAGCGACTAGTTTTGGGTAATTCTTCAATAGGAAAAAGTGAAGAGGAAGAGGACCATCCTCAGATTCCTCCTTCACCTCCATCAACACCTCCTTCTTCTCCTTCTTCTTCAAGTTCAAGTTCTAAATCTAGTGGAAAGAAAAATGTTCATAAGAATAAACATGAAATGCCAT
>ML795198.1:191474-207276 GCA_009831015.1 Picea engelmannii | reverse complement strand
GGAATAGCATGAAGTGAAGGAACTGTTCAGAACGAGAACAGAAGAAGAACAACATGATAGACAGAACAGAGGCAGAGCAGAATGACAGAAGACATGATACAGAGCAAACTTGTTGAATAGGAGAAGAGTAGCAGAAGAGTAAATAGGGCTTCCTCAATTCCTTATGGAGGAATTTCATGGTGGACTTGAGTTGTATTAGTATTTCCAATAGGGCTTCCTCAATTCCTTATGGAGGAATTTCATGGTGGACTTGAGTTTGCTCAATTTACAGGGGCCTATAGGGCTCAATTAAGTCTCCCCAAGTTATTTGTGTATGTTTTAAGGCTGTTTTTACTATCAATTTTACTAACCCGTAATGACTAATTACATTAGCAAGGTATTTCGATTTTTGGGTTCTTCTAGCAACTTCATGCAGCATGGTATTCAAAAAGAATGGTAGATTTATCACTAACTATTGTTTTAATACTGCCAGTAGATTGAGGTGGTGAGGTCTCACCATGCATATCGACCATCACATGTGATATATCTCTATATCACTCATTCTATCTCCTTCCATGGTTCGCTAAGAGAAGAGGGGTTGAGGACTTTCCCTTTTTTGTCGAATTCTTCCCCTGGTTCTAGGAAGGACTCCACATCTTCCTTGAGTGTTGTGTATTTACCGGTCTACTTTGTTCCTTTGTTTGGGAGGCCTGTTACCTTAGGTATAATGGCATTGGTAACTAGTACTTGTATTCCTTGAGTTACTGAGACTCACTCCTATAAGTTTTGGAAGAATGCTAGCGTGACATTTATATCGAATCCCTCTAGTCTGTTAAAGTATTGTGTCCATCCCAAACGGTGTATAATTTCCCTTGCTTGGTCGGTTAATTGCAACAATGTAGGCTCATGGTGGATGCTTCGTCCACCCATGTTTTATGTAAACAAGTCAGCACAACTATTGTTCCCAACTGCAGACTTAGTTACACCATCTTGTGAGAAAAAAATACTAGAAATGGTAAAAATTACAGAATAACAATGATATATAGAAATACAAATTTTCCCATTATATGTAATCATTATGTTCTATCGATAATCATTCGAAATATCCACCCCTTGATAAATTAAAAGGCCAACCTCGACCATCGATATGTGTGAATGTAATGATGGCGGTCAGTCAAGTGAGGGATAATTATTACGTTGTCATCACTGGGAGAACGACTGTTAATAACTTTCAAATCATTTTAATGTTAATCATGAACGATAATCACACCTTTTGTGGAAAGTACAAGTTCAAATACCAATGTTCAAATATGTTAATGAAGAATATTCTGAGTAGTCCTAATTTTTTCATGTTTCATAAATATGCCACATGTCATAACTTTGTTACATTCCCTTGTGTTGAATATAGCCGGAATGATAACCTCTTTTTTTTTAAGAAAGGAAGTCTATGAACACAATATAAACTTAGCATATTAAGATAAACTTCAATACCACAGGTAGAGCCACTATTGTCAACAGGTGTCCATAGCCTCGACAAGGTTTCCTTTTAACCCATAGATGAGCCAGTATCCTCAATAAATAGTTTGAATAGTCTTTTCTCAAAAAGGACACTATCCTAGTTTGGTGACCAGACAACAATAATGCCACTCACTTGATTGTAACAAAGTGAACAAGCCAGATCGTGATGAGACCTCTTGTCCTTTGAACCTAAATTCCAAAGGCCATTGCCTTGGTGTGGTAGCCATAGTGGGAATGCCACTTATTTATATCTATTATGATCATGGTAGGTTGGCTCATGATGAGACCCCCTATCCTTTTTGGGAGAGGGTTATTTTCTTTATTTATATTTATTTATTTTATTATTATTATTATTTTCTAGGCTTTACTAAGGGAGGTTCATCTACTCCTTAAGAGTGTGGGATGGCATAAAAAGTGTAAGAATGCTAAGTAAGAATGTGCCTAAAAATACTTATTATTATGTGAAGGAAATTATCATTCAAGTATATGTATATATATAGGGGAAAGAAACAAATCATGGTGGTTAAGGATTATGAACAATATTAATATAATTCAGAAAAATCAATCCAGGAACAATTTGATAATGTATGCTAGATATTCCTCAAAACGAAAATGACAAATCGTTACCATGATGATTAAAAATGATGTTGTTGAAAATTAGTTAGTGAAGTTCATACCCAAAGGATTGGCTAAACGTATCAAAAGCACATGTTGTTGGTGGAAAAAATCATTACTTTCAAAGAAAAGGAACAACAATAGGAACAAACGAAAAAAGGAACAACATTTGTTTCTTTCAAATGAACAATGCTACCCAAAAAAAGGAACGACAATCACAACAAAGGGAACAACAATTGTTACATTCGGATAAAAGACACTACCTGCAAAGGGAACAACAAACACAACAAAGGGAACGATAGTTGTTGCATTCAAATGAATGACACTACCCACAAAGGGAAGAACAATCACAACAAAGGGAATGACATCTATTACATTCGAATGAACGACACTACTCACAAAGGGAACAACAATCGTAACAAAGGGAATGCCAGTTGTTACGTTCAAATGAATGACAAAGATGATATTCAAATTTAACCATCTAATTAAGTAATTGGACACCTCTCGCAGAAATTTTTAGCGAATCTAGGATTGATTAGTCATTTAACTAGATTCATTTAATTTTTACAGGTATTTTTATTCAATGATCTAAGTATTGGATGGTTTTCAATGTCATTCATTCATTTTCTATTTACTAAAGTTGCACATTCTTTTAGTGCAGTCGCCCGACTTTTTGTTGCGGAACATGACATATTCATTTCCTGTATAAAACAAGGTTTATAGTCGATGGATTTTTCAAAGTGAGACGAGAGAAATTTGAAGTTTTGAATGAGGAGGAGAAAAGAGTGTTAATTATATTTCATTACAGTCATGTTTTCTAGTTTTCGTTCTCCAAATATCCTTATAGTGACTTTTCTAGAAAGTAAAAACCTAAAAACTCAAACAAAACTTTAAAGAAAACTATATACAATATGTACATTGTTGGAAAGACAACAATTTCATGGAGCTAAAGATATTGGGTTACCTTACCAGCTAGCTAAAATCTGAACAGTAGGATCATTACTTACTTCTTAGCAAAAGGATTTGTTTCAAAGCGGTTGGTGGTAGAGTCGTAGATGATGTTCATTTACCAAAAAAGGAGAACCAGACCCGTCGATGGTAGCTAAAGTGGCAGTGACATTATCATGGAATTCTTTGATTTCATACGGTCTCAGCCACCTTATCTACAATTTTCCAGGGAAATCCTGAAATCTGGAATCATAGAGAAGTGCCCAATCACCTTTATGAAAGGATTTCTTCTTTATATGATTATCATGCTAGCTAGATCTCTGCTGGTAAATAACAGTTGTGCGTTGAAGGGAGAACAAGCATGATTCATCTAACTCATTGAGATACTATAAGTGTTGTGTGTGTGCCTCCGTAAGATCCAATCCAATTTCCTGGGCCATTCTTAGTGTCTTGATCTCAAATTCAACTGGAAAGATATGCTCTTTTCGAAAGACTAGGTGATAAGGAGAGTAGCCATTAGTGTTACACCATGTTTTGTGATAGGCCCATAAGGCATTTGGAAGCTCGATTGCCCAATTTTGACGGTTTGTTGAAACTATTTTTGTCAATATTTCCTCCAACACTTTATTGGTACTTTCCACTTGTTCATTTTCCTTTGGGTGGTATGGGGACGTAACTCTTTGTTTAATTTGATAATTGCGCAGAGTGGCTGAGATTTTATGTGTTGTAAATTATGACCCTCCGTCCGTGATTACTTCGTTGGGTAATACATAGCATACAAATAGTTCAAAGAGAAAATTAATGACTACTTCCTCAGTTGTGTTTGGCAAGGCCACTGCTTCTACCCACTTGGTCATATAGTCTATTGCAACTCGTATGTAAGATTTCTAGTTTGATTTTGGGTTGAAGGGGCTAATGAAATTCAGTGCACATATCTGGAAAGGTTCCATCACCACTTGTGGTTGTAGGGGAATTTCATCTTATTGGTGTGGTTGTCCCATCCTTTTATAGTTGTCACAATCATGTACATACTTCTTTGAATCTTTGAATATTGAGGGCCAATAGTATCCCATCTGTAAAACCTTATGCCCATTTATGCAGTCTGATAAATGTCCTCCACAGGGCTCATCGTGACTCGCCTTCAAGACATCGTACATTTCATCGTCTCTGACACATCTTCGGATCTAAAGATCAAAACCTGTGTGGAAAAGATATCCACCAATCCAGGTGAACCGTGCACTATGCTGAATAATTAATTCCCTTTCTCTGGATGATAGGTGTGCTGGCAATCTCCCAACTACTAGATAATTCACCACATTAGCGTACCAAGTCATCTTAATAGTGACAATGAACAAGTGTTCGTCTAGAAATTGTTCTTCAAATGTCAAAGAGTTATCTTTTATGGGTACACGATACAAGAAATCTGCAACAAGATTCTCTCTTCCCGACCGATCCTTAATGGCGATATTGAATTCGTGCAAAAAAAAAACCACCAAGTAATCGGTACATTAGTAATTGGTTTGTTGGCTAAATATATAATAATAGAGTGATTAGTATACATAATTATTGGATAGCCTGTTATATAGTGGAAAAAGTTTATTGATAACATGTATAACGGCTAAAAATTGTTTTTTTGTTACTGTGTAATTTAATTCAGCAGGAGTAATATTTTTGCTAATAAAATAAATACCATAAGGTTTCTTGTATTATTTATTTCCAAGGAAATCACATATAGTGATATCTGATGCATCTTAAGATATGTGAAATGGTAATTTCCAGTTTGGTCCTCTCAACACCGGTGTTGCTGAAACTAACCTTTTAAGCTCTGCAAATGCAACATCACACTTATCAGACCACTGAAATTCCACATTACCAGTTAAAGCATGTAAAGTTTCAACTATTCTTGAAATGTTTTTATATGAATCTACGATAATATCCTGCACAACCAAGGAAACTATGTACCTCAGTTTGTGTATGAGGTGTAGGTAAATTAAGGATTACCTCTATTTTTGTTGGGTCTACCTTGATTCCTTCTGCGGAAACATAGTTCCCTAGTACCACACCTTCAATCATCATCATATGACATTTCTTATGACTCAAACATAGCCTAGTATAAATGCATCATTCTAGTATCTTCTCTAGATTGCTTAAAGCTTGATCAAAGTCAGTGCCATAAGGGGTAAAATTGTCCATGTAAACATCAAGTCCTTCATTAATTAAATCAAAAAATATACTTAGAATAGATCTCTGGAATGTAGTTGTACCATTACATAATCCAAAGGGAAATACTCGATATGCGAAGGTACCTTAGGCACATGTAAATGTAGTTTTATTCTGGTCTTCTGGAGCAATCTGAATCTTATTATAACCACTAAATCCATATAGGAAGGAGAAAAATTTCTTCCCTGCTAAAGTATCAAGGACCTGATCAATAAAAGGTAGGGTAAAATGATCCTTCTAGGTAGATTTATTGAGTTCTCTATAGTCTACACAGATTCACCACTTACCATTCTTCTTAGGGATGATTACTAGCAGAGAGACCCATCGACTGTCTGAAATAGGATATTTGAAATCTACATCTAACAGTTTTTGTAATTCTTCTTTAACAACATCCCTCAGATGAGAGTTTAATATTCGTTGGGGTTTTCAGATGGTTCGGGCATATTTTTCAATATAGATATGATGTGTACATAGTTGGGGATCAATGCCCTTCATGCAAGGATACTCCCAAGCAAAATCCTGTTGGTATTTAGAAAGGATCTGACTCAATTTTCATTGTTGTTGTTCATTCAAATTGGTGTTAATATTCAGAAATCTTCCTGGTGCGATTTCAACTGTAATTATGTTATGGACAATAGTAGTGGGAATCTATTGCTCCATCAATTCTTCCAAAGGATCTCCTTGTGCTTCATTATCTAAAACAACTTATAGCATTTGACATGTTGGGTGGCTTATGACAGTTGGGATTTTAATCAAGTTGTTGATCACATCATCTTCTAGTTGATTTTTGAGCCCAATAGCTTCTTTTTATGTGAGAGGAGATCGTAGGTTTTCTTCTAGATATCTAGGTGGTTGCAACTATTCATGTATGACATGCAAAATTGGTTTAGCTGGGTGATACAAGATAAGTTGTTTTTAAATCACTTCCTCTAGAAATTGTCATGTTTCCTGTGCGACATCCTATGTATGCATTTGTTGTTCCTAGCCATGGTCGTCGAAATATCAATGGGTGTCCATCGAGTCTACTTCTTGGGTTGATAACTAGGAAATCAGCTGGGTATTCCCAAGAGTCGACCAAAATTTCTATGTCTTGTAATGTGACGACTTGTTTAACCACCAACCTATAATCCAGTTCTAACATATTTGAAGTAGCTTTGAAGGAGGTGATACCCAGGAAATTACAAGTCTCGGTAGTCAGAATATTGATAGTTTCCCATGAATCTACCAGTGTATTTGGAAAAAAACAACCCTATATCTGAACCGTTACCATAGGATTCCCTGGGTATGTGTACTTGATTGGCTCCTTCTTTCCTAGAATAATATCGGACAAAGTTCCTACCACGTGAACAGTTGAGGGATTCTTAGTTTTCCTTCCTGGATTCTTCCCACATAACTCTTTAATTGTTTTTGCATAAATTGGGATGTCTTGTAAAGCCTGTAGGAGTGGAATTTTAACACATAGATTCTTTAGTTCCCCAACGATATCAAAGTTAGGATATAGAGTTGGTTTTGATATCATTAGCCTCTCGGGAAATGGGGGAGGAGAAATTACGTCTTTACCAGGATTTTGTTGCTGAATTGTGTTTTCCCCGTGTTGTGTTTCTTCTGTTATGACCACAGTCAATGGTTTTATTGATGGTTTTATATCATTATCATTCTCCTATTCTTGATGAATGTCACTTTCCTCAAGAGAAATTACATGCCCTGATCTCAACTGAAGCTCATTACACCCTACAAAGATTGTTTCACCCTCCAAATTCTTGACAATTTGCACGAGATGGATTGGTATGTTGTTAGGATTCAGGTTGGGTTGACCTAGTAGTTGAGGGTGCATTTGAGGCTGAGTATTCTAGGGTAATTGAAGTGGATCTTGTAAAGTGGGCTGAGCTTGAGGATCCATTCCCATGGGTTGATTGGTCAGTCACATGGGGCATTGCCAATTTTGAGTCCAATTGGGGGCTTGGGTAGCTGTACTAGTCCACTGTGAAGGATAGGGGTTATTATTTGAATTATTCCAAAATGGGGTAGGGTATTGCGAGTTAGGCCGAGTAGGATTAGAAACTAGTTGATTTGGATAGGGCATAGTAGGATATTTTTGGGACTTCTAGGTGGGTTAGAAAATGGTTGGTGCTGCCATGTGTTTCCAGAATTATGCTACAAATTATACTACCCAAAAAAGAAAGAAGAAGGATCTTGTAGCGTACTTGGGGGTCGATCTTTCCACTAGAAATGTTGAGCCATTATATATACTAGTTTTTTTTCCTCTTTTGCTTCTTTCAAGACAAATTTTAGTCCTGGGAGTGATGGACATTGCTTTGTCGCATGGTCTTTGGCACAGATTGCGCAGGTCCGAACCACGTCCAATGGACACTCTCTTGAACCATGTTTCCTTCTGCATCATGGAAAAAATGTAGCCAACGACTGTTCTGCTTCTTCTTGTTTCTGTTTAACCTGTAGAACATCCAATTATGTAGTCAAAGTATCCAAAATGTTAGTTTTAAAATTTTATAAAAGATTACCAATTTCTTCTCGGGTGATGCTCCCACTGATGTTGCTACTTCTGCTGGTGGGGGCTCATATTCCCGATCTAGTTCATGTACTACCGTGTGAACACCTGATACAAAATTGTACAATGTCATCATATGTTTCTTGATAAATATCATATTTTCCCATTAAATTCAATGTTTCTACCCATTCATCCTCCATACCTTTTATTAGAGTGGCTTTAAGTATCTCACTTGGTAATGTACCGTAGGGTGATCTCTACAGGTTATATTGAAATCTTTCAACATATTCCTCTAGTGTTTCATTTTCTTTTGTAGTCATTTTAAAGATTTAATCCTTTGAATCCTTAGTTCTACAGTAGTCTTGATATTTCATAAGGAAGGCTTGTTTCATTTCATCCCATGAATTAATAGTTCATCCCCCTAATCCCATAAACCATCATAAATATGTTCCTTTTAAAGTGGAAGTAAATCGCTTTAGTTTCTGGGGTTCAGAGGTATAGTCATAGCCTCTACACAGGACATCAAACTCGAATAAGGACGCATCAGGGTCCTCTAAGATCAATCCATTGAAGGTTGGAATATTATGTAGTGGAATGGATTTCATTGGTGCATTAACAACCAGATCAACTATAGGGTATTCCAAAGTGGAAGTCTAAGGTCGTGGTTGATTTTTTTGTGCCATTTGGTCAAAAATGTGCCAATAAACTTCAGGGATTTTTTGGTTTGGGTGTTCTATTCGGGGTGGTTGATTACTTGGTCCCTTAGGATATTTAATAGTGCTACCTATGTCTAGGATTTCAGGTGTTCCTTCCCCTGCCAAATCACAAGAGATCTAGGTTCAGGTGGTGGTGGGTTTGCCTCGACAATCCCACTGGTCTCCCCTTCTCCTTCTTTCAAATTACAAGAATTTCCCTTGCCTAAAGGACTAAAAAGTGGAGTATGTGTATTTTGGTAACTTTGTTCAGTCCCTTCAGTTCTGCTATGAACCTCAGCATAAGCTGCAGTTGGTGAATTTTTTGCTTGAGGGATTCAGGTAGAACCTTTTCGAGGTCCAACTGAGGCTTGAGATTCAGATTTTCGGACAATTTCGTCTATGAAAGTGATCCTTCCAAGGGGCACTGAGCCCTGGGATTTGGTATTTTTTGGTAAAGGTTTTTGTTTTTCAGGTTCTTTCTTCTTATTCATACACACTGACACAAATTCTATGAACCTATATAACCTCTATGCATCAGCTGAAGGTAGGTGTTGACACAAGAATTTTACTTGTTGCATACGTAGGTTCTTACCTTCCATTTTAAATACCTAATCCTCCAGAGACGCAACCTATGTTATCTTTGACATTCTCCCTGGCAATGACGCAAAAATGTGGGGCTCTAAAGATGTCCTAAAAACAACCTTAGTATGACATTAATTTTATCAATCGAGGATTCGTCTTCTCTTTCAAGAATGTCAGCAAAGTCTATGCAGATAGTTGTAGAGGTTTAAATCATGTAGATAATTCAGTTACAACAAATCTGAGTCTATCTAAATTAATGCAATAATCAAGTTCTTCATGCATTCATTAAAAACTCTGAAACTAATAACTCACTCAACAAAATTGTGCAATAACACACCATGAATCAAAGCATCAATCAATTTACTGAATTAATTTATCTAAGAAACATTAACTTAATCTATGAAAACACTTAATGAATCAATCTCTCTATGATTAATTAATCTACTGGAAAGGAACAACAATCTACTGGATATTTAAGGAGGAAATGAAGATGTGAATTAAATGAATGGAACAACAAATGCGAATTTAAATGAAAGGAACAATACATGTGAATTTAAATGAAAGGAATCCGCAAGAAATAAATTAACAACAAATGCAAATGGAACAACAATCAATAATCTCCAGATGGAACATCTATTCTCTACAAACGGAACAACATAACCAATTCATAAAATAATCAACACATTAACGAGTTTATCTTAACTATTGGAAGTAAATTTGAATTACAGAACTATAATAGAATTGATAAGATTACAGATGAGACAATAGCTCTTGTCGACTTGGCCCACTATCTTCAGAAGATACTGCTACGAAAAAATCAGTACGCAAAAATGATCAAAATGATTGAAGCTTTCATTAATTCCATAACTGATAAATCATTTACAATGAATTGATGTATAGAATGTCAACAATTAAGAGATATGAATGCTTGGTTAAATTCCTTGGTATCTCTCTATTTTTCACTATCCTTCATATATTACAATGAGATAAGTAAATTAAGTTATCTTGAGGATCGAGGATCCTCATAATTGCTTTTACTATTTATGAAGATTGCAAGATAAAGAGTCAATCTTCCTTTGAACCATTTTGTGCCTGATTTCTTTGATCTTCAATGGCTTGTGCATCTTCATGATCTTCTTAATTATCTTTAGTTAGCAACAATTGTCCATTTCTACATAAAATCAAAATAATTCAAACCAAAGTTCAGAAAATATCTAATATCATTTAATAATATTTCCTAAAGACTTTTTAACCATTTTCTTTCCTAATTACTTCAAATTAATAGAAAAGTAAACAAAGAATATATCACAAATCAGAGTAATAAGGAGAATATTTATACCTTTTTCTCAACCCAACACCATGCAATGTCATGCCTTGCATTTTCATGCAATGCCATGCCATTCCTTTCCTTTCCATGCCATGGCATGTCATGCTATGCCATGCCCTGCTATCGTATGGTATGATTTTCCATGCCATGCCCCCCATACGATGCCTTGCAATTATCGACCTCGTGTTTCTATACCATGCCATGCCATGCCTTTCCTTTGCATGCCTTTCCTTTCCATGTGTTTCCATGCCATGCCTTTCCTTGGAATTTCATTCCATTCCATTCCTTTTTATTGTATGCTATGCCTTTCCATGCCATGCCCCTCCATACTATTCCTTGCAATGCAATGCCCTACATTCACTTTCCATGCCTTGTCTTTCCATACCATGCCTTTCCATATCATGCATTTCCTTGCCATCCTATGTCATGACTTGACTTTGCATGCCTTGCAACTATAGAATGACTCACTCCTAGGTGTCATACCTCACGAGAGGATCGATAATGTGGTAAACTAATCCATGCCTAAACAAGCTTTCATCATCTCACGGAACTAAAAAATGTTGCTCCGTTAGCTTTTTATGCCCTGAGGAGGAATTGGACAAGAGCCCCCAAAATGGTTTGGGATGCGACTTTAAAATCGACATATAACAAGAACCAAGACTCAGATTTATGAACCTCCATATCCGTTGGATTCCTAGCACAGGATTTTGGCTAGAGAACCCCTTACTCTCGGGTGCCATGCCTCATAAGTTTCTTTACTCATTGATTTCGAGAACTAGTGTTTTTCTCAGTTT
Organism: Picea engelmannii; assembly: GCA_009831015.1. NCBI lineage: Eukaryota > Viridiplantae > Streptophyta > Pinopsida > Pinales > Pinaceae > Picea > Picea engelmannii. The sequence continues at coordinate 196,092 of ML795198.1, read as the reverse complement.
GAAGAAATGCAACATTTAGATTAAGGGGTCCAATTTATGAAACTATTCCTTGGGAGTGGATGGATAATTTGGTCACCTAGTCCATGCCTAAACAATCTTGCAACATCTCATGGAACTCAAAAATGTTGCTCTGTTAGGTTTTTATTCCCTAAGGAGGAATTGGCCAAGATTCCTCGAAATGATTTGGGATGCAACTTGAAAATCGACATATAATGGAAACCGAGACTCAGATGGAGGAATCATCATATTCATTGGATTCCTGGGATAGGATTTCAGCTAGAGAACCCCTCACTCCCAGGTCCCATGCCTCGATTTTTTTTTCCAACAATATGGAGAACTAGGGTTTTTCTCAGTAAGAAGCAATGCAACATTTGGATTTAGGGGTCAAATTTATGAAACCATGCCTTGAGAGTGTATGGACAATGTGATCACCTATTCCATGCTGAAACAAGCTTGCAACATCTCACATAACTCAAAAATGTTGCTCCGTTAGGTTTTTATGCCCTGGGGAGGAATTGGCCAAGAGTCCCTGAAATGGTTTGGGATGCGAATTGCAACTAGGAATAAAAAAAAAACCAAGACTCAGATTGAGGAACCGTTTACTCAGATTTAGGAACCTTTGACTCTGATGGATTACTGGGATAGGATTTCAGCTAAATCACCCCTCACTTTTGGGTTCCATGCCTCGAAAGTTGATTTACTCATTGATTTTAAGAATTAGTGTTTTACTCAGTTTGAAGCAATGGAGCATTTGGATTAAGGGCTCCAATTTATGAAATAATCCCTTGTGAGATGATAGATAATGTGGTCACCTATTCCATGCCTAAACAAGCTTGCAAGATCTCACAGAACTCAAAAATGTTGCTTAGTTAGGTTTTATGCCCTAAGGAGGAATTGGCCAAGAGTCCCCGAAATGGTTTGGGATGCGACTTGAAACTCAAAGTATAAAAAAAAATGAGACTCATATTAAGGAATCGTTGTCTCCTTTGGATTCTTGGCATAGGTTTTCATCTAGAGCACCCCTCACTCCCGGGTGCCATGCCTCAGAAGTTGTTTTTTTCATCGATTCAGAGAACTAGTGTTTTGCTCAGTTTGAAGCAATGCAACATTTGGATTTAGGGGTCCAATTTATGAAACCATGCCTCAAGAGTGGATAGATAATGTGGTCATCTATTCCATTCCTAAACAATCTTGCAACATCACACAGAACTAAAAAATGGTGCTATGTTAGGTTTTTATGCCCCGAGGAGGAATTGTCCAAGAGTCCTTGAAATGGTTTGGGATGTGACTTGCAACTGGGAATATAAAGAAAAAAAAGAATCAGATTGAGGAACCTTCATCTCTGTTTCATTCCTGGCATAGTATTTCATCTAGATCACCCCTCACACCCAAGTCCCATGCCTCAGAAGTTGTTTTTTTCATCGATTTGGAGAACTAGATTTTTTCTTAGTAAGAAGCAATACAACATTTGGATTTAGGGCTCTAATTTATGAAACCATGCATCAGGAGCGAATGGAAAATGCGGTCACCTGGTCCATTCTTAAACAATATTGAAAAATCTTACGAAACTCGAAAATTCTACTCCCTTAGGTTTTTATGCCCTGAGGAGGAATTGGCCAAGAGTCCCTGAAATGGTTTGGGATGCCACTTGCAACTGGGCATAAAAATAAAACCGAGACTCAGATTTTGGAACCCTTGAATTCGATGGATTATTGGGATAGGATTTTAGCTAGAGAACTCCTCACTCTCGGGTTCCATGCCTCGAAAGTTTCTTTACTCATTGATTTCGAGAATAAGTGTTTGGATCAGTTTGAAGCAATGCAACATTTGGATTAAGGGATCCAATTTATGAAACCGTACCTCATGAGAATATCGATAATGAGGTCATATATTCCATTCCTAATCAATCTTTCATCATGTCACTAAAGTAAAAAATGCTACTATGTTAGTTTTTTATGCGCTAAGGAGGAATTGGCCAGGAGTCCCTGAAATGGTTTCGGATGCGAATTGCAACTCAGCATATAACGAAAACCGAGACTAGGATTGAGGAACTGTCATCTCCGTTGGATTCGTGGAATAGGATTTCAGATACACCACCCCTCAATCTTGGATCCCATGCCTCGTAAGTTGTTTTTTTCATCTATTTGGATAACTAGGGTTTTTCTCAGTAAGAAGCAACTCAACATTTGGATTTAGGGTTCAATTTTTGAAACCATGCCTCAGGAGAGGATGGAAAATGTGTTCACCTATTCCATGCCTAAAAATCTTGCAACATCTCATGGAACTCAAAAATGCTACTCTATTAGTTTTTTAAGCCCTGAGGAGGAATTGGCCAAGATTCCCAGAAATGGTTTGGGATGTGAATTGCAACTGGGCATATAATGAAAATATAGACTTAGATTGAGGGACCGTCATATCCATTGGATTCCTGGCATATTATTTTATCTAGATCACCCCTCTCTCCCAAGACCCATGCCTCATAAGTTGTTTTTTTCGTTGATTTGGAGAACTAGGGTTTTTCTTAGTAATAAGCAATGCAACATTTGGATTTAGGGTCCAATTTATGAAACCATGCCTCAAGAGAAAATGGAAAATGTGGTCACCTATTCCATGCATAAACAATATTGAAACATTTCATGGAACTAAAAAATGCTACTCTGTTAGGTTTTATGCCATGAGGAGGAATTTGCCAAGAGTCCCTGAAATGGTTTGGGATGCGACTTGCAACTAGGCATATCACAAAAACCGAGACTCGGATTGAGGAACCGTCATCTTCGTTGGATTCATGGCGTAAGATTTTAGCTAGAGCGCCCCTTACTCCTGGGCATAGGTGTTGGTTAAACGTCACGAGGCCAATTAGGAAATTATTCTCTTGCTAGATGACATTCAACTTAAGATGAATCTCATGGATCACAAAATCAACCTGGTCATTAACAAGATTGCAGACATGGAACTCACCAAGATCACCTTTCCTAAACCCCAGGCTCGAGTTGTAGATGACCATCCTCCTTTGGTCTATTTTTTGTATATGATTGTTCTGTTAATTTGTTTTCTTTATTTAATTTGAGGTAGAGAATCTCTAGCCCCTCCCCATATTTAAGATAAGCTACACTCATAATTTATTATTCCACCCTCAATTTTTGGACTACAATGATATGTAGTTTATGATTTTCTTTTCTTCTTAAGAAAATATGGACAGACAAAGTGCTCTTTTGTTGTTGTTCTGGCTTCCCAACTGCCAGAGAAAAAACATAGTTATTGTAACCAAAAGTTTCAAGCTAGTATGGAATAGTGTGGATAGTTTACAAAAACAAATCAGAGTTTGTTGCAATCACTGAAATCATAGTTTTGCATGAGATTGAAAATTCCAGCCAAATTTAAATTGAATTAAGGGATAAAAAAGACCAAAATAACAAAGTGATATGACAACCCATTATCCCACATTAATCTAATTAGGTTAACCAATCCTTCCACATAAGCATTCAGCTAGTTGCATTGTGGAACAAAAACACAAATTAACATATAATAAATTAACTCCAAACACACACACACACACACACATATGACGAGTCACAAAAAAGATTGCTTTACCATCTATTTGGAAGATATAAAATCACCATCACATATAAATTGAATTACATGGTCATTCAAATAAAAATATTCCCTTATATGGCGTGGTGATGAGAGGATATGGAAGAGAACTAAATGCTTCAAATTTAATTCCTTGTATAATTGCTATGTAGATAAGTATCTATTGTTCACCATTAAAGATCATTGAAAATTTGATTTTTCCTTTAAATAGATCCATGATATTGTATTGATCGACTTTTGATATAGTAACAAATCATGTGTAGTTACCTTTGAATCTCAACACATGGCCTCTGAGCACATTTTCCTTAAAAAATCAGGACTGTAACAACCTAAAAGTTCTAATCATCATATTTAAACATAAGCGAATCAATTCCTAACTGAGACAATAACATCAACCATCGTCGGGCTTCAGAACTTCTTCCGTCGGGATTCCGCTACTCGCGTTGTTTAATGGCTTGGACCCACAGACTTGTGGAAATCGGGAAATCGCCGGTCGGGAGTTCGCGAGTCCCATTACACCAGGCACAGGACCTTCCAAGTCCCGAACACCGATGGTCAAGGGTCAATGCTTCCATCACTGTCGGTAATTTCCCGGTCGGAAAATCGGCGATTTAAGTGTCGTCGTTCACTCCTCCCATAAACCTCCGAATGCCGAAAGCCCGATATGACGCTATGGCGCCACGTGAATCCCATTAACGCTTACGGGGCCCGAGATGCCACGTCGCCATCGGGATTTCGCGGATCGTGAATCCACGATACCAGTGGTTCACGGTATTGAAAACCTCGAAGTCCCGAAGTCCTTTACCACGTGTCCCTTCGTTCGATCAACGGTCCCGATTGAATCGGGAAATCGCTACTCGCAATTTCAACGAATATGAGACTCATGCCTCTACAAACGCCGAAGTCCGAACTCCCGATGGTGCCTGGATTTGCTGGTGTCGAAGGGTTAAATCCCTTGCACCTTCCCTGAGATCTAACGGCTGTCGAGTATCCGCCTGGGATCTAACGGCTCAGATCCGTTTTCTAC
>ML795198.1:156030-190983 GCA_009831015.1 Picea engelmannii | reverse complement strand
TTTATTTCTTTTTCCTTAATTTCTGTCACAGTTCATTAAATGCATTCTACAGTTTGATTATCACACAATTAATCAGGCTTATTTTCTTTAACTGTTTTTTTTCTTTGTAATCTTTAATCATTTATTCAATTAGGGTCGTTACAAGGACATGGTCGACCCATGGAAAATCGTGCATGAAAATTCATTTATATGGAAGGTTAAACATAAGGATATCTAAATGCATATTTTATTCTTAGTCCCTACCAAAGGCATGGAACTATAGAAATCATGTTTTTTTTTACCACGATTTTGTTTTTTCATTGACCAACAATTTCATGTTTTTTTCCAAAGTTTAACTTTGTTGTGAGTGATTCAATTTTTTTCCTATCTTCTGGCTGGTCCTTAAAAAAAATTATTATTTTTGTGGCAACAACATGAATTTAATAGGAAATTTAATTATGCACATTTAGTGAATGGTTGGAATGGGTACATGTATGAGTCTCAAAGTGTCGAGGCCATCTCAGTTTTTGAAGCTTTCTTCTGTGTTAGTTGGTAATTTGGGACATTTAAATCCGTGAGCCATACAATATGCATATATATTTATTATACTATATATAGATTGATTTTAATATATATATATATATATATATATATATATATATATATATATATATATATATATATATATATTATTCAATTCTATTCTTCATTAACTTTAGTATGTTCTGTAAATTTTCAAGGGATTTCTTTGTACTATATGGCATGATTTGGTGCGGGATATTTTATGGATTCGAAGGATTTTTAATTGAATTGTTTTGTTCTAATTAATTGCTGAATTCTTTCAGTGTTTGATCATGATATAATATGTTATAAGCTAGAAAGAGAAGGTTCTTCCCAAGTTGCAAGTGTTGTGACTGGAAACAAGAAAGACATCTAATTTTGGGTTTCTGCAAATATATGTCAGAGGGTAAGAAATCTTATGCATCTAGTATCTTCTTTTTAATCAGTTTGATGCCATATTAATTTATGTATTTCAAACAAGTGAAACTAGTTTCTCTGGTTGTTTTTTGAGATTGTGTGTCTCATGCATAGTGCAATTACTTCTTCTTTGTTACTGGTAAGAATGTTGGAGTGGAATGTTTTTGGGTGTTTTGTATGGGCAAAACAAAATAGGGAGTTTATTACTGTTTTGGTTTTTCATGAGCAATTTAATATGGTCAGGGGATGTTACAAAAACTTTGTAGGCCAAAAACAATTAGATATGAGCCAAAAAAACCTCATACATAGTGCAATTTCCTCTGCTCTATTACTGGCTGGAAAGGTGGAGTGGAATTTCCTCTCATCACCACACCATATAAGGGAATATTTTTATTTGAATGACCATGGAATTAAATTTAGAAGTGATGGTGATTTGATATCTTCCAAATAGATGGTAAAACAATCTTTCTTATGACTCATCATGTGTGTGTGTGTCTGTGTGACACAGACCCCCTACCCTCGGGCCGAGATCCACTCCAGGATCTTCACTACAACCACATCAAGATTTAATCAACCCCTTTGTTCAATCCACAAAGGACTTCGGGTTTCGGGGTTTCACAATCTCCGATGTCGAGATTCTCGACTCTTCCACTTGCTGAAACCCGAAATGCCGAAACGCCGAAATCTTTGACCGCGTCTTCCTCTGCACCTGTATCGGGTTTCGTGACTTTGGGAATTCTAAAGCAAGGAACCCCAATATCTTGTCTCCTAAAGTACCAAATTTCTGAATCCCAACACGTTCATCAATCTTTGGTAGAATGTGATCCCACTGACTGTGGTGTTCAGTCACTCGACTCCTTAGCAAATCTCGCAAGCTTCTGTTTACAATTTCTGTCTTCCCATCCGTCTGAGGATGATATGCTGAGCTAAAAGACAAACTTGTCCACAACTTCTTCCACAAAGTTCTCCAGAAATGTCCAACGAACTTGGTATCTCGATTTGAAACTATACTCCTTGGCAAGTCGTGAAGTCTGACAACTTCCTTGAAAAACAGGTTCGCAATATGAGTTGTGTCGCTAGTTTTCTGACATGGTATAAAATGTCCCATCTTTGAAAATCTGTCTACCACCACAAAGATTGAATCAAATCCTCTTTTTGTTCTTGGCAGCCCCAATATAAAATCCATGCTCACTGCATCCCACGACCTCTCTAGTATGGGTAATGGCAGCTATAACCCTATGTTTTGCCTTTTTTCTTTTGTGTGTTGACAAATTCTACATCTGTCCACAAATCGTTTGACATATGTCCTCATCCCTGGCCAAAAATATGATCCATTTAATTTCAAGAATGTTTTTTCATGACCGAAATGTCCGACCAATCCTCCACTATGTTTTTCTTTCAACAGATTCTCCCTCATGGAGCATTTTGGAATATATAACTGATTGCCCCTGAATAATAATCTAGCTTGGATTAGATATTCAGTCCATTGACTTCTGTCCTTGAGAATTGGATTCTCAGATGCCTCATACGCCTCTTTGAAATCTGGATCGTCTCTATACATTTCTTTGAGATTATCAAAACCCAAAGTTTTGACCCTAAATTCCTGCATAAGAAAACATTTCCTGCTCAAAGCATCAACAACTTTGTTAGTAGCTATAGAAATATGTTTAGTTACAAAAGTAAAATTCTGCATGTATTCAACCCATTTTGCATGCTTTTGGTTCAAATTTTGTTGTTGAGTCACGAATTGTAAGGCATGATTATCATTGTACAAAACAAACTCTTTAGGAACCAAATGCTGTCTCCATTTCTTCAACACTTGTATGACCACATAAAAATCTTTGTCATATGTGGAGTACTTAACCTTTTCTTCATTCATTTTCTCACTGAAGTATGCGATCGAACTGTCATCTTGGCTCAAGACTGCTCCAATTGCAAATCCACTAGTGTCACACTTGACCTGAAATGTCTTACTGAAATCTGGCAACACCAAAATTGGTTTTTCAGTAATCTTCTTCTTCAGCAGATTGAAACTCTTCTCTACTTCCTCTGTCCAATGAAAAGATTTATTTCTTTTCTTTACTATGTCCATCATCGGTGCGCTAACCCCACTAAAATTTCTGGTGAATTTCCTATAGAAATTAGCTAAACCATGGAAGCTTTGAACTTCAAACACACTCTTCGGTGATGGCCAATTCTTAATTGCTTCTACCTTTTTCGGATCCATTTTCAGCTCATCTGCAGAGATAACAAAACCCAAATAAATGAGTTTTGTCCTCATAAATGTTGATTTCTTCATATTAATCAGCAACTTCTCTTGCTGTAATCTCCTCATCATTGTAGCCAAATGCTTCAAGAGCTCTGTTTCTGTCTTGCTGAAAATTAGTATATCATCAAGATATACAATGATGAATTTCCTGATGAACTCCTTTAGGACTTCGTTCATCAAGCTCATGAAAGTACTAGGCGCATTTGTTAAGCCAAATGGCATAACAAGCCATTCATACAACCCTTCATTTGTCTTGAAGTTTGTCTTCCATTCATCACCTTCTCTCATCCGAAATTGATGATAACCACTTTTCAAATCAATCTTTGAAAAAAAATTTGCTCCACTCAAGCAATCCATCAAATCATCCATCCTTGACAACGGAAATCTATATCTGATGGTAATCTTGTTGATTGCCCTCGAGTCTGTGCACATCCTCCAGCCTCCATCTTTCTTTGGGCTAAGCACTATTGGAACACCGCATGGACTAAATATCTCTCGAATCAATCCTTTGTCCATTAATTCCTGGACCTATCTCTTGACTTCTTCATTCTCCTGTTGCGTCAATCTGTACGCTGCATTGTTTGGTAAACTAGCTCTAGGTATAATATCAATTTGATGACTTATACTTCTGATCGGTGGCAACGAACAAGGTAGTTCGGCCACTACTATATCAGCAAACTCTCCCAACAACTTCTGGATTTCCTATGGTAAATCATCCACTCTTGTACTTGTTAAAACAATTCTAGGCTTCCTGACCACAACAAATTGTGTGTCTTCCTTCTTCTTAGCCTCCTTAAGAAGTTCCTTCCCACTCATGAGAAGTACAGTGTTGCTCACTTCTGGTTTTGTTTCTTTATCCTTAATCGGCAGCAACATGTGAGTTATCCCATTCTTCTCCAGGGTGTATGTGTTCTTTCTCCCATCATGAATCACATTCCTACCATATTGCCATGGTCTACCAAGCAATAGATGACAAACATCCATGGGAATAACATCACATAGTATTTCATCCTTATATCCTCCTATTTTAAATTCAACTAAACATTGTTTAGTGACATTTACCTGATGTCCTTTTTGTAGCCACGAAACTCTGTATGGGCTTGGATGTTCAATAGTCTCCATCTCCAACTTTTCTACCATCTTTGTAGAAATGAGATTGTCTATGCTACCACTATCCACTATAACCTTGCATACCCTGTCTTTGGTCTTGCAAGCAGTCCGAAATAGTCTGTTCCTTTGGGCTGGGTTCTCTGCCTCCTTCTCTAGCATTAAGAGAACTTCTTTCATCATCAATGATCTTTCACCCTCAGCATCTTTTGCCTCAACATTCCATCCTTGTGCTTCAGAAATGTGAGTTTCACCTCCTTCTTTCTTTCTATCTAGACATTCATAAGATTTGTGTCCATTTTTCCCACAGCTAAATCATTTTATTTCTCCACCTCTGCCTCTTCCTCTTCCTCTGGTTCGAGGAAAAGTATTTCTATCAGCATACTATCCTCTTTGTGAGATTCCACCTCTCTCAGTTTGGTTTGAGGTTTCTTCCACTCTTCTTTAGGTTTCTGATTTATGTCCTAGGCAATTGTTTTGCCTCTGGCTTGACTTCTACCTCGTCCTCTTTGACCTTGATTTCAGCTCAACTTCTCTTCAGCTTTTAGAGCCATCTGATAAGCATCTTCTACATTCTGAAGTCTCATCATGCTCATCTCATCCTGAATGTCATATCGAAAACCATTCATGTACCTGGCAACCTTTTCATCATCTCTTTCCTGATGACCTGCTCTGATGTTTATCTTGTAGAACTCTTCAGTGTATTCTTTCACTGACATAAGATTCTATCTCAAATTTTGCATCCTCCGAAACAGAGTAACTTGATAATCCTTGGGTATTAATTTGGCCTTCATCTCCGTAACCATTCTATCCCAACTTTTGATTTTCTGCTTGTGCTTGCAGCATCTGTCAGCCTACAGTTCATCCCACCATAATGTTGCATGTCCTTTAAGTCTTGTGACAATGTGCTTGACCTTCTTGTCTTCCTCGACATCCTCATAGTCAAAATATTTATCCAGAGCTCTAATCCAGTCTAGAAGCTCTTCAACACCAGGTTTCCTTGATACATGGGAATCTCCATTTTTTCCCTGGCACCTATCCTTGCAACAACCCTGAATAGGTGTTCATCTGCAGCGTCATCGACTGCTACTTCTTCTCCTTCATGTCCAGCTTCATTTTCACTTTCATCCTCACTGATATCTCCAGCGTCGACTGTGCACCTTTGTGTTGTCTCCATGTCATCAAGCTTGGCACGTAGTTCGCACATTTCTCTTTCCACCACTGGATCAGGCATTGGCCTGTCTCTTCTTCTCGGTGGCATGGCTGAGAAATTTCTCTTTTCTCTACTACAGAAAACAAAGAACTCTTTCTAGGCTCTGATACCACAATTGACGCAGACCCACTACTCTCAGGCCGATATCCACTCTAGGATATTCACTACAACCACACCGAGAGTTAATCAAACCCTTTGTTCAAGCCACAAAGGACTTTGAGTTTCGGGGTTTCGCGATCTCTGATGTCAATATTCTCGACTCTTCCACTTGCCGAAACTCGAAATGCCGAAACACCGAAATATCTGACTGTGTCTTCCTCTGCTCCTGTATCGGGTTTCGCGACTTCAGGAATTCCAGAGAAAGGGACCCCGATCTCTTGTCTCCTAAAGTACCAAATTTCTGAATCCCGACACGTTCTTCAATATTTGGCTCCTCAGCGGATTTTTCGCCTTTTCGGGGTTTTGGACTTCGCGATTTCGCGAATCCTATCATGAGGTTTCCTAAATATCCAACCCCCGAACCTTGAAACAGTCAATGGAATCTAACTTTGACTGTTGATGAGAACTAACGACCTGCCCTCTCAACCATCCTCGATCTCTGACGTGGATTCCTGCCACCTATCCTCTTTCCCGGCTTTCGAAACTTGAGCTATCCTACTGTCGCTATTTCCTCTGTCCTTTCAAAGTTCTGAACTCTGAAATAGAAGCTATACAGAATCAACAGATGACCATCACCCTCCTGATCCGATGGCCCACGTGATTTCAGATTTTCGGGTACTGGGAGTTTGAAACTCTCGATCCCAAAACACTTGTCACCATGAATCCCGAATTCCTAAATTTCGAAACACCAAAATTCCAAAACTCCTTCTCAAATATTTCGCGTTTCGCAACTTCGGGATTCTTGATGTGAAGTGTCCTAAATCCTTGTCAATGTGAAATCTAAAAATCTAATCCCCAAAATGCCGAAATGCCACTTCAAAGATTTTTCAGGTTTTTCAATACAAAGGCCCCTGACTCCTTGTCAAGACTTCCGGTATTCCGAATCCTGATTTTCCGAAATCCCAAAATTCACATCAAGTTCTGTCGCAACTTGTGACTTCGGCTCTTTCACTCTGCTGTGTCCCGATCACTTGTCCTCAAGACCCCCAAAATGCCAAACTCCAAAATTCTGAAACTCCAAAATTTCTGCTCCTCACCTTCACACACGATAATCCACTTTGCGCTTCGTGAGTTCGAGAGACCAAGGGTTTTGTCCACACTTCAGACTTATAACTCCCAAAATTCTTAACTTCCCCGCAGCTCTCTTAGATCCTATGGTCCTCGTTATTTTGGAGATTCTCCACAAAGAATTTCGACCGTCTGATTCTTCCCTCAAGAACCTCTGTGAAATGAACTAATATCCTCTTGTCGTGACCTTCCTTATGCAAAGAAACTTCACTTCGCCTCCCTTTGAATACTTCAAAGAACTACCCCTTCTGAGATTCTCTGATAAATTCAAGTCTCAAAAAAAAAATGCCTATGCTCGCACTCCTTGCAGAAGACCTTCAAATACTTCTGTATATTTGAACTATCGACTCTGTGCACCTTCTACAACAATAGTCTCTTTCTCTTTTCCACCTTAGTTAACAATCTTCTAAGGATTCAACTAGACTACGCATGCCTTGCACAACTCTTGTGATTCACTCGCACTTCTGCTGAAAGGAGAACAACAGTATCCCTCCTGAGCTTTCAAATATGAACTCTGAATCTTCATCAATGCACACCTTGCGGACATTTCACTGCACTCCTTGCAGGAAATTGTCTCACTCAGGAAGAGAAACAATTGAAACTCATTCTCCTTCTCTCAAATTTCAAACATTCAACATGAAATCATACATTCATAGGACTAAAGAAAATGCATAACAGATAGCATAAAACAATTGTAAGAAGACCGTTCATCATGTACAAACAGAAAACATCATAACACCATGAATTTGAATTAAATCTTCATATATTAATTCAAAGCTCTTGTACATGAGTTCTTGTTCTCAACTCTTTGCTACAACTCTCTCTTCTCTTTGTCTAAGCTAATATTACAATTATCTAATTCTGATTGATACAGTGATACAAAGGTGAGGGTGTCTATAGTCGTTTTCCCTCCCGTGCCTAAAATTTTCTAATCTGGAATTTAAATCTACCTACTTTCATTAACTATGCATAAATGCCTTTACATTCTACAGATGAGAGTGAGTCGCTCATGATCTGTTTACAATACGCAAATATGCTTCCCTTTAACCATTACATTACTGCTTCAAAAACATTTCCAAAACGTGTAAAATGTATGTTTCACTTTCCAGCTGTCTTTTGCCTTCATGCTTGCTTGGCTGGCTGCTTGCGATCCTCCTGCATCATACTCTCTCGCTTGAAAATTTTCATGAACTCCTGTTCATGAGATCTTGCATGGTTTGTCCATGCTTCTAAATATTTTCTTCATCCTCCCAACTGGCATCTTCAACTGGATGTCCCTTCCATTTGACCAAGTATTTAAAATACTCTTTCCTCTTGGTCTTCCTACTGACACTCTTATCAATTATACTTTCCATCTGTGGCTTTGCAGCTACAGGCATTTGTTTGGTCCACTAAACTTCTGTCTGTTCATTTTCTTCCCCTGTTTCTTCAGCTTTGTAAGGGTACAAATATGAGATATTGAATATCGGTGAAATTTTGATCCCATCGAGTAATTCTATCTCATATGCATTTGCCCCAAATTTCTTTACAATCTTGCATGGTCCAATATTATTCATTTTCAATTTGTTATATGTTCCCCTTGGGAACCTTTCTTTCCTCATATGTGCAAGAATCAGATCACCAACTTCAAACTGAAGTTCTCTCCTGTGTTGATATGCTCTGCGTTTATACTCTTGACTCGAATTTTGCAAATGTTCCCTCACTTGGCTGTGAAGTTCCTTCATTGCCTCTGCAAAATCCTCTGCACTAGCACTTCTAGTTTCATTTTTTTATCAATCCTTCAATTCAGAAACTCCCCTTGGCTGCATTCCATACACAATTTGGAATGGAATCTTCCTTGTGCTTATATTGATTGAATCATTATAAGAAAATTCCGCCTGTGGAAGAATGTGATCCCACTGACTGTGGTGTTCAGTCACTAGGCTCCTTAGAAAATCTCCCAATCTTATGTTTACAATTTTTATCTGCCCATCTGTTTGAGGATGATACGCTGAGCTAAAAGACAAAATTTTCCCCATATTCTTCCATAAAGTCCTCCAGAAATGTCCAACGAACTTGGTATCTCGATCTGAAACTATACTCCTTCGCAAGCCGTGAAGTCTGACAACTTCCTTGAAAAACAGGTTCGCAATATGAGTTACATCACTGGTTTTCTGACATGGTATAAAATGTTCCATCTTTGAAAATATGTCTACCACCACAAAGATTGAATCAAATCCTCTTTTCGTTCTTGGTAGCCCCAATATAAAATCCATGCTCACTGCATCCCACAACCTCTCTCGTGTGGGTAATGGATGGTATAACCCCATGTTTTTCCTTTTTCCTTTTGTGTGCTGACAAATTCTACATATGTCCACAAATATTTTGACATCTGGCCTCATCCTTGGCCAAAAATATGAGCCATTTAATTTCAAGAACGTTTTTTCATGACCGAAATGTCTGGCCAATCCTCCACTATGTTTTTCTTTCAATAGATTCTCCCTCATGGAGCATTTTGGAATACATAACTGATTGCCCCTGAATAATAATCCATCTTGGATCATAAATTCAGTCCATTGACTTCTGTCCCTGAGAATTGGATTCTCATATGCCTCATACACCTCTTTGAAATCTGAATCGTCTCTATACATTTCTTTGAGATTATCAAAACCCAAAGTTTTGACCCTAAATTCCTGCATAAGCAAACATTTCCTGCTCAAAGCATCAACAAATTTGTTAGCAGTTCCAGAAATATGTTTAATTACAAAAGTAAAATTATGCATGTATTCAACCCATTTTGCATTCTTTTGGTTCAACTTTTCCCGTTGAGTCACGAATTGTAAGGCATGATTATCACTGTACAAAATAAACTCTTTAGGAACCAAATAATGTCTCCATTTCTTCAGCGCTTGTATGACCGCACAAAATTCTTTGTCATATGTGGAGTACTTAACCTTTGCTTCATTTATTTTCTCATTGAAGTATGTGATCGACCTGTCATCTTGGCTCAAGACCGCTCCAATTGCAAATCCACTAGCGTCACACTTGACCTGAAATGTCTTACTGAAATCTGGCAACAACAAAATTGGTTTTTCAGTAATCTTCTTCTTCAGCAGATTGAAACTCTTCTCTACTTCCTCTGTCCAATGAAAATATTTATGTCTTTTCTTTACTGTGTCCATCATCAGTGCGTTAATCCCACTAAAATTTCGGATGAATTTCCTATAGAAACTAGCTAAACCATGGAAGCTTCGAACTTCAAACACACTCTTCGGTGATGGGCAATTCTTAATTGCTTCTACCTTTTCCGGATCCATTTTAAGCTCATCTGCAGAGACAACAAAACCCAAAGAAATGAGTTTTTTCTGCATAAATGTTGATTTCCTCATATTAATCAACAACTTCTCTTGTTGTAATCTCCTCATCACTGTAGCCAAATGATTCAAGTACTGTGTTTCTGTCTTGCTGAAAATTAGTATATCATCAAGATATACAATGACGAATTTCCCGATGAAATCCTTCAGGACTTCGTTCATGAACCTCATGAAACTACTAGGCACATTTGTTAAGCCAAATGGAATAACAAGCCATTCATAAAACCCTTCATTTGTCTTGAAGGTTGTCTTCTATTCATCACCTTCTCTCATCCGAATTTGATGATAACCGTTTTTCAAATCAATCTTTGAAAACAATTTTTCTCCACTCAAGCAATCCATCAAATCATCCATCCTTGGCAAAGGAAATCTATATCTGATGGTAATCTTGTTGATTTCCCTCGAGTCTGTGCACATCCTCCAGCCTCCATATTTCTTTGAGTTGAGCACTGTTGGAACAACGCATGGACTCAAGCTCTCTCGAATCAATCCTTTGTCCATTAATTCCTGGACCTGTCTCTTGACTTCTTCATTCTCCTATGGTGTCAATCTGTACGATGCTTTGTTTGGTAAACTAGATCTAGGTATAAGATCGATGTGATGAATTATACTTCTAATTGGTGGCAACGAACAAGGTAGTTCGTCCACTACTATATCAGCAAACTCTCCCAACAAATTCTGTATTTCCTCTGGTAAATCATCCACTCTTGTACTGGTTAAAACAATTCTAGGCTTCCTAACCACAACAAATTGTGTGTCTTCCTTCTTCTTAACCTCTTTAAGAAGTTCCTTCCCACTCATGAGAAGTACAATGTTTCTCACTTCTAGTTTCGTTTCTTTATCCTTAATCGACAGCAACATGTGAGTTCTCCCATTCTTCTCCAGGGTGTATGTGTTCTTTCTCCCATCATGAATCACATTCCTGTCATATTTCCATGGTCTAGCCAACAATATATGACAAACATCCATGGGAATAACATCACATAGTATTTCATCCTTATATCCTCCTATTTTAAATTTAACTAAACATTGTTTAGTGACATTTACCTGATGTCCTTTTTGTAGCCATGAAACTCTATATGGGCTTGGATGTTCAATAGTCTCCAGCTCCAGCTTTTCTACCATCTCTGTAGAAACGAGATTGTTTTTGCTACCACTATCCACTATAACCTTGCATACCCTATCTTTGGTCTTCCAAGCTGTCTGAAACAGTCTGTTCCTTTGGGATGGGTTCTCTGCCTCCTTCTCTGGCGTTAAGAGAACTTTTCTCATCATCAATGATCTTCCTCCCTTAGCATATTATGCCTCAACATTCCATCCTTGTGCTTTGACAATGTGAGTTTCACCTCCTTCTTTCTTTCTATCTAGACATTCACAAGATTTGTGTCCATTTTTTCCATAGGTAAATCATTTTATTTCTCCACCTCTGCCTCTTCCTCTTCCTTTGGTTCGAGGAAAAGTATTTCTATCCGCATACTATACTCTTTGTGAGCTTCCACCTCTCTCAGTTTGAGTTTGAGGTTTCTTCCACTCTTCTTTAGGTTTCTGATTTCTGTCCTGGGCAATTGTTTTTCCTCTGGCTTGACTTCTGCCTTGGCCTCTTTGACCTTTCTTTCAGCTCAGCTTCTCTTCAGCTTTCAGAGCCATCTGATAAGCATCCTCTACATTCTGAAGGCTCATCATGCTCATCTCATCCTGAATGTCATATCGTAGACCATTCATGTACCTGGCAACCTTTTCATCATCGCTTTCCTTATGACCTACTCTGGTGTTTATCTTGTAGAAATATTCAATGTATTCTTTCACTGACATCAGCTTCTATCTCAAATTTCGCATCCTCCGAAATAGAGTACTTTGATAATCCTTGGGTATGAATTTGGCCTTCATATTTGCAACCATTCTATCCCAACTTTTGATTTTCTGCTTGCCCTTGCAGCGTCTGGCAGCCTGCAGTTCATCCAACCATAATGTTGCATGCCCTTTAAGTCTTGTGAAAGCGTGCTTGACCTTCTTGTCTTCCTCAACATCCTCATAGTCAAAATATTTATCCAGAGCTCTAATCCAGTCTAGAAGCTCTTCAACATCCAGGTTTCCTTGATACATGGGAATCTCCATTTTTCCCTCGCACCTATCCTTGCAACAACCCTGAATAGGCGTTCATATGCAACATCCTCGATTGCTACTTCTTCTCCTTCATGTCCAGCTTCATTTGCACTTTCAGCCTCGCTGATATCTCCAGCATCGACTGTGCGCCTCTGTGTTGTCTCCATGGCATCAAGCCTAGCACGTAGTTCGCACATTTCTCTTTCCACCACTGGATCAGGCATTGGCCTGTCTCTTCTTCTCGGCAGCATGGCTGAGAAATTTCTCTTTTCTCTGCTACAGAAAACAAAGAACTCTTTCTAGGCTCTGATACCATAATTGACGCAAACCCCCTGCCCTCGGGCCGAGATCCGCTCCAGGATATTCACTACAACCACACCGAGAGTTAATCAACCCCTTTGTTCAAGCCACAAAGTACTTTGGGTTTCGAGGTTTTGTGATCTCTAATGTCGAGATTCTCAACTCTTCCACTTGCCAAAACCCGAAATGCCGAAACGTCGAAATCTCTGACCACGTCTTCCTCTGCTCCTGTATCGGGTTTTGCAACTTCAGGAATTCAAGAGAAAGGAACCCCAATCTCTTGTCTCCTAAAGTACTGAATTTTCGAATCCTGACATGTTCATCAATCTTTGGCTCCTCAGCGGGTTTTTTGCCTTTTTGGGGTTTCAGACTTCGCGATTTCACGAATCTTGTTGTGAGGTTTCTTGACTCTCCAACCCCGGAGCCCCGAAATAGTCAACAGAATATGACTTCAGCTGTTGATGAGAACTTTCCTCCTGTCCTCTCAACCGTCCTCGGTCTCTGACATGGATTCTTGCCACCTGTCCCCTTTCTCGACTTTCGAAACTTGAGCTATCCTCCTGTCGCTATTTCCTCTATCCTTTCGAAGTTCTGAACTCCGAAATAGATGCTATACAGAATCAACGGATGACCATCACCCTCCTGATCTGATGACCCACGTGATTTCATATTTTCAGGTACCGGGAGTTCGAAACTCTTGATCCCAAAACACTTGTCATCATGAATCCTGAATTCCAGAATTCTGAAACACCGAAATGTTGAAATGCCTTCTCAAATATTTCGCGTTTCACAACTTCGAGATTCCTGATGTGAAGTGTCCCAAATCCTTGTCAACGTGAAAGCTGAAACTATGATCCCCGAAATGTCAAAATGCCACTTCAAGGATTTTTTAGGTTTTTCAATACAAAGGCTCCTGACTCCTTGTCGTCAAGACTTCCAGTATTCTGAATCCCGATTTTCTGAAATCCCGAAATTCACATCAAGTTCTATCACAACTTGCGACTTCAGGTCTTTCACTCTGCTGTGTCCCGATCGCTTGGCCTCAAGACCCCCGAAATGCCGAACTCCTAAATTCTGAAATGCCGAAATTTTTGGTCCTTGCCATCACACGCGATAATCCACTTCACGCTTCAAGAGTTTGAGCGACCAAGGGTTTCGTCCACACTTCGGAATTATAACTGCCAAAATGCCGAAATGATCTTGACGATCTAACAGTCACGATCAACAGTCCATATTGGATCCTGCCTCTTGAAGGATGAATTCCTCCAATCGCTTAACTTCCCCATAGCTCTCCTAGATCCTACGGTCCTCGCTATGTTGGGGATTCTTCACAGAGAATTTCGACCGCCCGATTCTTCCCTCAAGAACCTCTGTGAAATGAACTAATATCCCCTTGTCGTGACCTTCCTTCTACAATGAAACTTCACTTCGCCTCCCTTTGAATACTTCAAAGCACTACCCCTTCTGAGCTTCTCTGATAAATTCAAGTCTCAAAAAAAAAAGGCCTATGCTTGCACTCCTTGCGGCAGACCTTCAAATACTTCTGCGTATTTGAACTCTCGACTCTATGAACCTTCTGCAACAGTTGTCTCTTTCTCTTTTCCACCTTAGTTAACAATATTCTAAGGATTCAACTAGCCTGTGCATGCCTTGCACAACTCTTGTGCTTCACTTGCACTTCTGCTGAAAGGAGAACAATGGTATCCCTCCTGATCTTTTAGAGATGAACTCTGAATCTTCGTCAACGCACACCTTGCAAATGTTTCACTGCACTCCTTGCAAGAAATTCTCTCACCCAGGAAGAGAAACAATTGAAACTCATTCTCCTTCTCTCATATTTCAAACATTCAACATGAAATCATACATTCACAATACTAAATAAAATGCATAACAGATAGCATAAAACAACTGTAACAAGACCATTTAGCATGTACAAACAAAAAACATCATAACACCATGAATCTGAATTAAAGTTTCATATATTAATTCAAAGCTCCTGTACATGAGTTCTTCTTCTCAACTCTCTTCTACAACTCTCTCTTCTCTTTCTCTAAGCCAATATTACAATTATCTAATTCTGATTGATACAATGATACAAAGGTGAGGGTGTCTATATTCGTTTTCCCTCCTATTCCTAAAACTGTATAATATGGAATTTAAATCTACCTACTTTCATTAACTATGCATAAATGCCTTTACATTCTACAGATGAGAGTGAATCGCTCGTGATCTGTTTACAATACGCAAGTACGCTTCCCTTTAACCATTACATTAATGCTTCAAAAACATTTCCAAAAGATGTAAAATGTATGTTTCACTTTCCAGCTATCTTCTGCCTTCATGCTCGCTTGGCTGGCTACTTGCGATTCTCCTGCATCATACTCTCTCGCTTGAAAATTTTCATGAACTCCTGTTCATGAGCTCTTGCACGGTCTGTCCATGCTTCTGAATTTCTTTTTCATCCTCCCAACTGGCATATTCAACTGGATGTCCCATCCATTTGACCAAGTATTCAAAATACTCTTTCCTCTTGCTCTTCCTGCTAACCCTCTTATCAATTATACTTTCCATCTGTGGCTTTGTAGCTATAGGAATTTGTTTGGTAGAAAATCTCCCAAGCTTCTGTTTACAATTTCTGTCTGCCCATCCATATAAGGATGATACACTAAGCTAAAAGACAAACTTGTCCCCAGCTTCTTCCATAAAGTCCTCCAAAAATGTCCAACGAACTTGGTATCTCGATCTGAAACTATACTCCTTGGCAAGCCGTGAAGTCTGACAACTTCCTTGAAAAACAGGTTCGCAATATGAGTTGCGTCGTTGGTTTTCTGATTGGAACTTATTGAAATAGACCAATTTATATCTATATGTCGAAGATGGCTTCGAATAATGATCTTGTGGCAATATCCAAAAGTTGAAATTCCAGATCAAACAAATGACCAGGTGAATTTCATTGTTGATGGAAACAAGGATGAGGCTATAGGATTCATTATGACCTAAATCTCGAGGGAGATTCGATTTCACCTCAGTATAAGAAACTTTCCACATCAATTCGGGAAGAAGTTGAAGTCATTTTTCGACCAATTCGATAAGAGCCATGTCATGCAGTTGGAGAAAAAGTTGATCTCTCTCTATCCTCATTCTTTTGATAGAATAGAGGACTAAATGGTGTGTGTCAAATAACTCTAGCTGCAATTTGGCAAATGTGGAAAGAACTATCATAAGAAGGTTGAACAACTCATCAAGTTGTTCCCTATGAGATTAAGAACAACATTCTATGTGTTCCTGTTGAATTTTTGCACCAAATGGAAAGCACACAAGGAAGATGGTAAGGATTACACCTTTGAAGCTTTCTATGTTCTTTTGATTACTTATCAGCACAATCTACTTGAAGAATAAAATATTGGTGGTAAACATGAGACCCACTTACTTAAGGGAAAGGGAAATATGGATCTCAAGGATAGAGTATGATTTATTGCCTCTACATAGAGTACTTCATACCATGATTGAAAACCTCAGAGATAGGAAGATGCACCAAAAGGAATTAAAAATAAGAAGACATGTTAGTACTATGGAAATACTAGACATGTGGAGAAAGTTTGTTATAGTAGCGAGATAACTTGGAGGAGAAGGTTACACTCCTTTAAGGAGACATTTCTATTGTACACTAATCCACTGATAGTTTCACCTTCCAAGATGGAACTTCTCAGGACCTTCTATCTCATTTTGTGCATAATGAATGGGTAGTCGACTCTGGGTGCACTCATCACATGGCCAAGGATGCCTCCTTTCTCACGTGGTTGTATGAAACTAAGGAGAGGAAAATCTATGTCGTTGATTATTTTTCTCTAGATGTTGTTAGTCAGGGTAATGTTGCTTATCGACATGGGAAGATTTTCGATGTCTATCACGTGCCAAATATCTATACCAATATGTTTTCTATTTCTCAACTCACATAGATAGGTAATATTGTGGAATTTTGAATAGATTGGTTCTATGTTCATGATTTGAAGAAAGTAATTGATTTTCTCTAGTGGGATTCTCGACCCGAAGAATAGTTTGTACAAGTTCAGTGACAGAACTTGACCTGAACCTGAACTGAACGCACTTGTTTCTAACACAGACAAGCAGAGTTGAATTTGGCATGAGTGACTCAAACACTTGAATTTCCAAAGTCTGTAGGCACTAGAAAATAGAAATATGGTTGCGAGTCTTCTAAAATTGTTTCCCCATGAAAGAGTCTATAAGGGTTGTGTTCTTGGAAAGCATCATCGGGAACCATTCGAATTTTGAAAAGAATGGTAAGCAAAGAACCTATTGGAAATACTAAGAAGGTGGGGGGGGGGTGCAATTAGTATTACCGTTTTAAACCATTAATAATTACTTTGTTATTTAAATTATCACAAGATCATCACTGGACTTGTATTTAAAACATCAATTATATAAATCAAGAATTACAAATATTATAAAGAATAATATGTGATTGTGAAGGACACCAATCCTCTTTAGAGAACAAATTATTGAAGACAAAATCCCCTTCTTTGGGGAACCAACCCTAGGAAGCACCAACTCCCTTGTTTTAGGAACCAACCCTAGGAAGCACCAACTCCCTTATTTTTAGGGAACCAACCCTAGGAAGCACCAACTCCCATATTTTTAGGTGACCAACCCTAGAAAGCACCAACACCCTCGATTTCACACTTGACTTAGTAAAGGATATGAATCCTTCCTTGTTCCTCCCTTACAACCTCACTACATAAGTATCTTCAACTTTCCTTCTTGGACTTTTCTTTTTCTTTTGATCTTCTCATATATATTGCAAAGACAATTTCTTCTCACCATTATTTGTTGTTTTTATTGTCCTTCAACTAGTGTGAATTTGAAGCATTGCGTCTCTTTGTTTGAACCATTGCACCTCTTCATTTATGTTAACAATAATAATATCTAGTTTAAATACTTCAAATCCCTTTCAAATTGTTCAACATTTTAATCCTTCACTGATTATTTTCTTATTTTGGATTTGAATATTTGTAGAAAGGTGCTTCCTTCAAACCATTTTTTTCTTTGTGACTACGAGCTCAAACCAAAGGCTTATCCATTGCAAGTGTTGTTATATTAGCACTTTTTATTTCCCCCCTTATTCTCCTACATGAGACCGTATTCAAATTTACGAGGGATTATTTAATTCTAGGCCCTATTATGCTCCTTGTTATCTTATTTACCTTATCACACGACCAGTGCTAGAACCAAGTCCTCTGCTACTCCAGCCTTTGGGATTTTTGGCCTTTGCAATATTTCAAATCCCCCGGAGTAAATTTCGTCGAAATGTGTATACTCTATTCACTAGTAGATCGGACATTTCTGACTTAATCTATGGTTGAGTGGACAGTCCGCGTAAACTCAAAAAGGTTTTTTGTTAATGGCCTTCTCATTGTGCTCTTTTTGGATCTCCACCATGGATATTCCTTATTGATGGAGGGTCAGATCTTACTTCAAGGCTTCATTACTCTGGGACTTTGGGTTACTAGAAACCTAAATTAGTTCAATTCATGTGGAGGTTTACCTATCGAATAAGTCATAACAAAACGATGACCTCTTGTTGTCGGTTAACATCTCGTGCTTACTCTATCCTTCCACTACACTTGATATAATGGTCATGAGAGAACCTCGAGGATCTTAGATCAATGACCAAACATTAATTCTTGACTTTGGCCTTCGGTGCTTCGGCCATTTTTGTTGGTAGGAGAAGTTGGACATCCCCGCAGGCTGTAATCTCATAGTGACATGGATTGTTGACATCACTGTTTACATGGCACTATCTCAGTGGCTTCCACATGTCACCTTCATTCGTGACTTTCATATACCAAATGTGTCAACTAGAACTTAACACTTTTCATATTTTTATTGGGCCACGTGTCATATTTGTCTTACTACATGTCTCGTCCTAGCTCAAAAGGAATATTCTTCGATTCTTTTTCTTCAGAAGGATTCCACTTCCACATTATTGATCTCTCCGAATGAATGGTATCAAATGGAATATTATTTTTCAATACAATAATTTCAGAGTGTAATAAAAAATATTCTCCAGTAGACTCCAAACAAAAATTAATAGTCGCCACGTGTTACGACATTTCTGGACATCAAATAAAGTGTATTGATGAGGAATATTTTGTTTCAAAACTTCGATTTCAAAGTGTTAAAAAAACTCTTCTCCATCAGACTTTGAATACCTTCGAGCGAACATAAATCAATGTTCATCACGTGTTACTTCCAAATTCATCAATTAGTATCACCCCGAGTTAATCTCTACCGTTGGTCTAGTACTACTTCAAACCTAATTTGTCTTTATCTAATGCGCTCTTTCTCGATCCAAATAACCCACAAACCATTGATTTACCTTTCTATTGATCGGCCATTATTTAGTATTGTACTCCATTCCTTTCACCCCTGTTATCCTATCCTTCCACTTCTTCATCGATGGTTGAGATTTAATCTAAGGTCTAGTCTTGATCTAATGACCCAGATTTTTCCCGAATTTTTCAATATGTTCTGACAGTCCATATTTCTCCCGCGCAATTTCTAAAGTGTTGTCTCTTTTGATATTTGATCACCTGCGCATTTTTTATATGAATGACAATATCATACCCCTGTGTCCAACATTCTCCTCCTTTGGCATTGATGGAAAACATTTCTTTGAAATATTTTTATTGATGTTGCTTATCAATTTTTTCCCCCTTTGACTACAATGAAAGAGGGGATATTTCTTCACTCCCCCTATGGTGATGTTTCCCCTGTCCATGTGCCCCTTCTCTTATGATGCAACTTTTGTGGTTTTAATGAGGTATGTGAACTACTCCCAATTTATGTCGAACATTTTGAAAGGTACTCCTGGGAAAAGGTTTTGTGAATATATATGCAATTTGTTCTTTGGTGTCCACATAGACTACCTTAACCACTCTTTGAGTAACCTTATATCTTAAGAAATGGTATTTAATTTGGATGTGTTTGGTTTTGGAATGAACTACAAGATATTTAGAGATACTTATGGAACTAATGTTATCGCAATTAATAGTAATGGGATCATCATAACTTATTTGTAAATATTCTAATATTTGCTTCATCCAAATAATTTGTGTTAAACAGGATGCAACAATAATGTATTCTTCCTCTATTATGGATAGTGATGCAGATGTTTGTTTCTTACCTATCCATGCTACCAAACATTTTCGTTGAAAAACTGCTCCTTCACTGGTGTTTTTCATGTCATCTATACTACCATCCCAATATGCACCAGTGTATGCATTTAATGTAAAGTATTTATTTTTTGGATACCATAATAAAAATTATAAGGTCCCTTTAAGATATATGAATATTATTTTACTACTTTTAGATGAGCTTCCCTAGGTGCAGATTGAAATCTTTCGACTAGACCTGATATCATGCAAGATGTAGGAATAGTCAGAAGATTTCAATATGCACCTAGGGAAGCTCATCTAAAGATGTAAGACTAGTCGGAAGATTTCAATATGCACCTAGGGAAGCTCATATAAAGATGTAGGACTAGTAGGAAGATTTCAATCTGCACCTAGGGATCCGACTAGTCCTGCATCCTGCATGATGTCAGGTCTAGTTGTTTTTGAATAGAGAAAAATTATGAGCATTGATCTGTACATAGTTTGAACTACTTTTGGTGAGTAATCATCTAGGATTAGTTGAAATCCAGTGACCATGGGAGTACTTTAGGTTTATTATCTTCCATTTGGAATTTCTTCAACATTTTCTTGATATATTTGGTTTGGGAAATAAATATTCCTTTTTCTGATTGAGTGACCTGTAAACCTAAAAAGAAAGACAATTATCCCAGCATAGACATTTCAAACTCTTCTTGCATTTCATTTGAAAATGTTGGAATTATTGATTGTGTGTTGTCATTGATGGAAACATGAGTCAAACATGTACAGTAAACAAAGAAAAAGGAAGATCACCTTGGGGCATAGGTAGATCACCTTGGGGTAGAAGAAATTCATGATCATTGTTGATCGTGATAGGATCAACAATGATCCTATGTTCCTAAATCGTAAGGGAGGTAGCATGCATAAAATCCATGTACAAAAGGAGTAACGAAGCACAAGGAATTAAGATCTCAGGAGGGTTAGTGACTAAATATCATTGCACAAAATAATGCACAAACAGTTATTAAGAGATCACGAGAAATAGAGAGGAACAAATCAGAGAGAAGATCATTGAAACCCTTCAATAATCGTAAGGAAAATTTATTATAGTCGAAAAATATGTCAACCATCGATAAAAATCCCATAGAAATACCAACAACCATCAGATTGGGTTGAATTCAGAGTCTGGGAAGGATTAAATCTCAATTGTCATATCTGGAGTAGTAGCATTATGGACAGTTGGATTAATCCAGAATCATAGATCAACAGATATTAAATAAGAGTCATCATATTTCATGGAGGAAATTCAAGTGAGCTCTCAACTGTTAGATCAGTTCAGGATCTATCCTGATCGTCATACATAACCAAGTGGAAGGAAAAGATAAGAAGACCCTAGAAGACACAAAGTCTTGAAACTGTTGAAGTTATAAAGTAAATAAGGTCCATCAGATCTAGGAAATGCATGGTAACCATGGGATGAGGATAGGTGGGTCCAATATTGGTCAACATCGACCCTGACCACTTCAGCTAAAAATATTACAAAACATGTAATTTCATCTGAAGGTCGGAGCCCTAAAGTACCGAAGTGAATGAGGGTCATCAGATATTGGAAATGCATGGTGACCGTTGGATGAGGATAGGTGGGTCCAATTGTGGTCAACTTCGGCGTTGATCACTTTAGTGAAAAGGAATCTTAAACATGTAAGTTTACCCAAAGGCTAGAGCCCCGAATTCCCAAAGTGACTGAGGGTCGTTGGATCAAGAATTCAGGTGAAAAATAGACCATATGATATAGAGTAATGATCCAAAGGATAAAGACATATGATACTTCAGGAGATCCATGTCAGCAAGGACACGTGGCCCAATCAGATGGTGACAAGTGTCAAGGTATAGTTGGCACTTTAGGTATATGAAAGTCACGAACCTAGGTGGCGCATGGTAGCCACTCATCCAGTGCCACGTCAACAATGACGTCAACAATCCATGACACTCCGAGATTACTAAATTTGAGGATATATAAGATTCCTTTATCAGCTAATCCCTGAAGGCTGTTATCAGGAAGTAACGCTAAACATTGATTCACTTTGGGAGAATTCTTAACCATTGATCAAGAATAGTGGATGAATAGAGTAAGCATGAGGAGTTAACTGAAAAAAAGCAGTCACCGCAACTTTATGACTTATTCGGTAGGCAAAACCTCTGGAGGGATTGAACTACTTCAGATTTCAAGTAACCTAGAGTCTTGGATTCATGAATAGCCTAATACCAGGCAATAAAGAGCTACCTTTGTTCTAAGCCTATGGTCCTAACTCCTGGACATGTGAAGGTTATTAAGCAGAGAAGTGTTGATACGCACTTTGATGGAATTTGTTGTGGGAGATTTGGAATATTGCAATGTCAAGAGTCACGAATTGTCGAAGTCCTGGAGTGAAAAAAAAATCGTCCACTCAACCACATAATATGTCTTGATCATTGATTTGTTTTATTCTCGATGATAATGTTGAAATCTTCGAATTAGTGCCTGCTAGGACTTTCATTTAGTCATGGGTTTTTGTCTAATGATAGAGGAATAAGGATGAAAGAAGAAGTGCTAGGAACAACTCTTAAATGGATAATCCTGTGGTTTTGATCCCATGTCCATTTGAACATTGGGTTGAAGGAAGCGCCTCATACAAAATTCATTTATGTAAATATCTTAAGGCATGTAGAGTAATTTGACATATATTAACACCATAACAATATATAGAGCAAGTAAAATCTTGAATATGATCTGTTGGAAAACTTGGGAACATAGCAGAAGCATGGGAATGATATAATGAGTCAATCCATATCTGTGATCAACTCATGAGGAAAAAATTCGAATGAAGATTAGTCTTCTAATTAAATAGAGAAACCTACACAATAATTAATGAATAAAAGAAAACGATTATTTATGTTAAAATTAAATGAAGAGATGCAATGGTTCATTTAATTTAACCATTGCATCTCTTCATTTAATTTTAACCCTGATTTATCCAGAGGACGTGCTTACGGGAGGTGCAATTTATCCCTAGGGGTTATAAGGAAGCCGTCGGGATTCGACCCCATGTCACGCGAGTACGATACTGTCGTTGTTACTGATTTCCCTAGTTAGAAAGAATAAAAAAGAAAAAAAAAAAAAAAAAACTATTGGATTTTAAGATTGATGTTATAACAAGATTTGAAGTGATTCGTATGGAACTATGAAATGGTCTATATATTGAATTTACTAAGGATGTTCTTAACCAACTTGAATACATAGTTATGTGCACTTTTGAATATTTGGAGAAACCTCAAAAGAAATATACGTCGTTATTCAGCTAGAAGACAAAGAAGAAGAAATCAAAATATTGAAGACTGAAGTTGCTAATCTAACAGAAGAAATGGAAGAATTGAGTACAAATTAAAATAAAATCAAAGAAGTAATATACGAGAAAAAAGAAATGGTCATATGTCTAAAAATTCAACTTGAAGAAGTTAAGAAAAATGAAGAAGCCCAGAAGATCCAATTAACTAAAAGGGAAGAATCATTTCACATGTTGGAATTGGAAACTATTAACTTCAAAAAGATAAATGAAAGTACTAATGAAACTATAATGACTCAAATTGAAGAAGCTAAGAAAAATTAAGAAGAACAAAAGATCCAATTAACTAAAAAGGAAGAATCATGGCACAAGTTGGAATTGGAAGCCATCAACCTCAAAAGGATTCAGCTACAAAACAAGGAACATATCAAAATATTGAAGAATGAAGTTGTTGATATAACAAAATATATAGAAGAATTAAAGACATATGGAAAATCTAATAACTGCATATAAATATTGGATGATACAGAAGTAATGGTCATCAATCTAAAGACTCTACTTGAAGAAGTTAAGGAAAAAGAAGAAGCCTTGAAGATTCAGTTGACTAAAAAGGAAGAAACATGTCACATGTTGGAAATGAAAGTTATCAACCTCAAAAAGAATAATGGAAAGACAAAAGAAACTTTCAAATTATAGAACATCTCATCTATCCTAGATAGGATCTAGAACAATCAAAGACCAACTGATGAAAAAATCGGTCTAGGATGCAATAAGATAGATGTTAATCCCTAATATTGGCTCATTACCCCTTAATTGGGGCATATTATATTAGTAATGTTATTTTATTTATGTCAGCTTTAGGCCATTAGTTGTAATTATACCTCCTAGTCTCCTATATATACCAAGGAGACATTTTCATTTTGAATCATCTTGTACTTGAACATTTAAGTGGTGTAAAAGGAGGTTACCCCCTCAAAGAGGCTTATTATCTGAAATTATCTCTTTTTCAAGGCGTTGAGTGCTTTTTCTAAGGTTTTTCTATGCTATATTGATGTTTGGTTCTTAACATATGGTATCAGAGCTCAAGGTCTTGGGGTTTCACTGCTACATTTGAGACACCTTGGAATTTTTGCTATAACTTTTTTTTCTACAACGTTTCAGAAGGAACGGCTTGAGGAATATTTAGTAGATGGATCAAGGTACGTTGGGTTCAAAATTTAGCTCCTGAGGCCTTATACTTTCGGAGATACAGCCTGTACAAGATAGGGTTCTGGAATCATCCTGAACTGAGTCATTGCGACATTTGCGCTATAAAACCATTTATGTAATGTTTCAGACCCTAAACTCTAGAGGATATTTACAGAAATTAGAAAGGTATCTGTGGTAAAACGTTCAACTTATGGTTCATCTTAAATTTGTAGATACACCTTGTGTAAGATAGGGTATCTGACTAGTCCTATTGACTCGTCTCAAGAAGGTGTTCCAGGTAAAACAATCATAACTTCTTCCTAGCGTATCCAAATTGAGTGGGACTGGTTTCATTGGATTTCAGATAGTCTGTAGTATTGTTGGTTCACATTTTAGGATTTTATATCAATTATTTTGGGTGGGGCACACTATACAAGTGATATCTCCTGGAAAGGAAAACAATAGGCAAGTTGTGGGGAAGTTACCATAAATTCCACTTGGCACATCCAATTTTGATCAAACCTGTGGAATTGTAGAGAAGAAATATCAGAGAACTACATAAAATAAAGTTTCATACCCAGAAGGGACGAAAGTTGGGAGATACAACAGAAGAAATATTCTCTAGTAGAACCACCTCAAAATCAAGGTTCAAAAAGTGATACTTGGCCAACATGCCACCGAAAAAGGGAACTTCTACACCAAATAAGCGTCGAGAAAATCCTACTTGGACTCTTGATGAAGGTGAAGAAATGCATAGGGACATAAATGATTTGAAAAAAAAATATAGTAACAAAATATGAACTACAAGAGATGATGGATTCAATGGAAGCTAAGTTGGATACTAAGATGGATGGTTTAAAAGGGGAGATCATGGAAGTATTGAAAAATTTCATAACAGAGAAGACACCTGAAAGTGAAAATGCATCCGATGAAATTCATGATGAGGAAACAAGGAAGGTGAATCAAGAATGGAGAAACTCCAACTTTGGTTTGAAGACCAACCACGTTCCTAAGATTTATATGAGGAAGTTTGATGGCAAGGACGCAATCACATGGATACTTCAGATGGAGAAATTCTTTGATCTCCATAATGTGCCACATACACAAAAGGTACGAATTACTTCTTTATATTTAGAACCTAATCAATTTGTATGGTATCGATGACTTTGTTCTCGCAAATCACTCGTCACTTGGATGATTTTCACAGAACAAATGATAACACATTATGAGGATACAAGGATCAATACCTTCTTTAGCCAATTGATAAATCTCAAGCAAAAGGGGTCAGTTACCGAGCACATTGAGAACTTCCAAAGATTGAATACAAAGGTAACCGATATTCCAGATGAGCACTTGATTGATGTATTCATAGGAACTTTAAAGGATAGCATTCAACATGAGGTTCTCCTTTGGGAACCCAAATCATTGGAGAATGCATTTAAGGTGGCAAGAAATGTTGAAAGTAAAAATATGGCTGTGGCTACTAGAAGGACCAATCCTAACATCTATAGAGAGAATAATGATCCTTCTTCTAAAATACCTCAACCTACAAGGTTGACACATCAACAATTGGAGAAAATAAAAGCAAAAGGTTTATGCTTTAATTGTGACAGCAAGTACAGTAAGGGACATAAGTGTGGCGAGAAGAAATTATTCTACATAGATTGTGAAGAAGAACAAGAATAAGAACCATCTCAAGATGAAAATGTAGAAGCCATTTTGTCTGAAGAGTTGACTCCCATGACATCATGTAATGCATTGGCTAGAATTAACACTCCTCAAACCCTCAAGATCGAAGGATACATCAAAAAGAAAAAGGTAATAGTCCTAATTGATTATGGCAGTACTCATAATTTCATTCACTATAAATTAGCCAAAGATCTCAATTGTTTTGTATATCCGGCGCCAGAGTTTCAAGTAATTATTGCAGATGGAGGAACTATCAATTGCTTAGGAAAATTCAATAAGACTTAGGAAAATTCAATAAGATCAATCTTACTATGGGGGAATATGTAATGAATAGTCTAATGATTGCTATACCCATGGGTGGTGCAGATGTTGTACTAGGAATCTAATGGTTACAATCATTAGGAACAATGGATTTTAATTTTCAAGAACTTTTCATGAAATTTTCAATGGAAGGAAAAGAAATTGAGTTAAGAGGTATTACAGAGAAACCTGGTAAGGTGATAATCTCTAACGGCATGACAAAATTACTGAAAAAGGGGCATCAAGGCGTTATTGCACAACTATTCTCACTAGATGTTCAAACATCTAAGCCATATATTCCTCAAGATCTACAGAGGATAATTGATAAGCATTCCAAAGTATTTGAAGATATTCCCAAAGGTCTTCCACCCACTCGAAATCATGATCATGAAATTCACCTAATTCCTAAGAGTGTTCCTCCTAACATTAGGCCATAAAGATACCCTTACGCCCAGAAGAGTGAAATTGAGCGCATGGTTGAAGAAATGTTAGAGTCTGGCATTATTAGACCTAGACAAAGTTCTTACTCTACACCAGTGGTAATGGTATTTAAGAAAGATAACTCTTGGCGTATGTGTCTAGATTATAGAGAGCTCAACAAGATCACTATTAAAGATAAGTTTTCCATTCCCATCATTGATGAATTGTTAGATGAACTACATGGAGCAATCTATTTCACAAAATTGGATATCAGTTTAGGGTATCATCAGATCAGAATGAAGGAAGAAGATATCCCAAAAACAACATTCCGAACTCATGAAGGACATTATGAATTTTTGGTCATTCCTTTTGGCCTTAGAAATGCACCTTCCACATTCCAAGGGTTGATGAATTCCATTTTCAAGCCCTTCCTTCGAAAATTTGTGTTAGTATTTTTTGATGATATACTAATCTATAGCAAGTCTTGGGAGGATCATGTGCGACATGTTGACAGGGTGCTACAACTACTAAAGGAGAAACAACTATATGCCAAACCATCCAAATGTTTCTTTGGAGTAAAGGAGGTAGAGTATTTGGGTGATATTGTATCTCATGAAGGTGTCAAGGTAGACCCTAACAAGATTAATTCCATGATGGACTGGCCGATTCCCAAAACAATGAAGAATCTTAGAGGGATTTTGGGTTTGACAGGTTACTACCGCAAGTTTGTTCAGAACTATGGAAGAATAGCAGCACCTTTAACGACACTAACTAAGAAGGATTCATTTTCATGGAATCCAGAGGAAACTAAAGATTTTGAACAACTTAAATAGGTGATGTGTAAAGCTCTTGTCTTGACTACTCCAGACGTCACAAAAACCTTTATTGTGGAATGTGATGCCTCGGGAAATGGAATTGGTGTTGTCCTAATGCAAGAAGGAAGGCCCCTGGCGTTTGAAACTTGACCACTCAAGGGCAAGGACTTACACAAACCCATTTATGAGAAGGAAATGATGGCGATACTACATGCATTGAAGAAATGGCATCCTTACCTAATAGGTAGGCACTTCAAGGTCAAAACAGATCATGATAGTCTTAAATGCTTCTTGGAACAAAGACTATCTTTAGGAGAATAACAAAAATGGGTAACCAAGATATTGGGTTATGATTTTGAAGTCCTCTATAAAAAGGGGAAGAAAAATGTTGTGGCAGATGCACTCTCAAGAAAGGATTAATATGTTGAGGCCTTTCTCTGTGCTATCTCGATCATCCAACCCGATTGGATAATAGAAGCAAGGGATGAATGGAAGAATGACGAAAAAGTGTGGACTCTCATTCTAAGGTTGCAGCAGGATTCTAGTGCATTAGATACATTTACATGGAAAAATGATTCACTATGGTACAAAGATCACTTATATATATGTAAGAACTCCCAACTCAAACAAAAGGTACTATTGGAATTGCACACCTCTCCAGTAGGAGGGCACTCGGGATTTTTGGAAACCTACCATAGAGTCAAGAAGGATTTTTTTGGGGATGGCCTTAAAATTGATGTTCAAACATTTGTGGCATAATTTTTGGTTTTCCAACAAAATAAGGTGGAAACAATTAAGACCCCAGGTCTTTTACAACCATTATCCATCCCAAGTCAGTGCTGGGAGGAGGTTTCCATGGATTTGATCACAGGGTTACCAAAGTCTGAAGGAAAGAGTGTAATCATTGTGATTGTTGATAGACTGACCAAGCACACACACTTTTGTGCACTCTCTCATCCCTTCAAAGCTAGTACAGTTGCCACCACATTCATAGAGACAGTTCAAGAGCTACATGGCAGCCCAAAGATTATTGTAAGTGACAGAGATCCCATCTTCACTGGACATTTTTGGACAGAATTATTTTCTAGTTTGGGTACTCAATTGGCTCATAGCTCATCCTATCATCCTCAATCCGATGGACAAACCGAGATAGTGAACAAATGCCTGGAAGGCTACCTTTGTTTCTTTGTCTCTGATAAACAAACACAATGGTTCAAATGGTTACCCTTGGCAGAATGGTGGTATAACACTTCCTTTCATACTGCAACAAAAATGACACCATTTATGGAACTTTATGGATACCACCCTCCTTCCATCACTTCTTCTCTAAAAGAAAAATCTAAGGTTCAATAAGTGGAAGATCACATCGAGAATCAACAACAAGTTGTCCAAATCTTAAAGGACAACCTGACCATGGTACATAATCGCATGAAACAACAAGCAGATCAACATCGTAGTGAAAGAAGTTTTGAAGTAGGGGATTGGGTGTTTTTCATACTACAACCATACAAACAGATGTCCCTCAAGCAAGCCAAGAAGGTTACACCCAATTTTCCATGTTTCATGCTTAAATAAGGTTATAGGCGAAAAGATCCCAATTCAAACTATATTTCCAGAACTTGATGAGGAAGGAAAAATCATATTGGAGCTTGAAGCCATCACTGACACAAGAATTCGCCAGCCGAGGAATAGTTCAATTTCAGAACATCTCATTAAATGGAGGAAACTACCCGCTGAAGATTCCACTTGGGAAGATGAGTCTTTTATACAGAAGCATCCAGAGCTACTCAAGCATTGCGGACAACACTTGTCTCAAGGGGAGGGGCATGTTATCTGAAATTATCTTTTTTTCAAGGCGTTGAGTACTTTTTCTAAGATTTTTCTATGATATATTGATGTTTGGTTCTTAACAATAGAAGAAGGTGGAAAATCGATCACCATTCAAAGACATGATATATAGTTAGTTTAAATTCATTTTTTATTTTATTGTTCTAGATTTTGTTTTATTCACAATTTTTAGGTTATTAATTTAGGTTGTCCTTTGTTTCACGGGCTTCTATTATCAAATATTTGATACATATATCACCATGGCTTGATTTTATTATCCAAATACGTTCAATATGATTGATCCAAAAATAATATTGGATTGCTACAAATAACTTTATGAGCAACAACACATAAAATTCGGAAAGGCATCAAGATCAGACAGACGATTGTGCAGGACTAATTGCAACTAAACCATGAGGAATTTGAAGCAACGGTTGAAGCCCATTTCCCAAATGGACCCATTTACCTTCCACTTGGAAATTTGCCCAAAAAAATGCATGATCTGAGAGATATTGATGTCTCGTTGCGAGGAAAATTTCAGGTGGCGAAAATTATTAGTGACGCCTAGGCTGTTCACTCATTGTATAAATATATTGGAAAGTTCAAAGCCATGGAGATCCAAGAATTGGAGAGAATGATTTTTATCCTTTCTCTTTTGTATATTATTTCTTTTGTAATTTTTTTTTTTTTCCAAATGGAGTAACGGATGGTTGGAATCTTTGGGAGAATGGACAAGTATTTTCAAATAAGAATATGGAATTCCAGGTTGCCTAATGTCTTTTCTCCTGTGAGTAAAATGGTTTTATTTTCATTATAATATCTTCATATTCTTTGAGTAATTGTTATGCATTGATTTAAATTAGCTTTAGTCTGTTTTATCAATACATGGTTAATTGTTATCATTTATGTATTAATTTTTTTTTTATCTTTAAGAGTCTATTATCCCAAAAACTTCTTCGAGGACTACAATATGGGCATGTGATTTTGAGAAAGAATATGGGAAAACAATTCATCTTTGGCTTTAGACCTATGTGATGCGTATTCCATTTCGTTCTTTCATTACTGTTGTATTATGAGAATGTTATTATGGTTGATTTTAGCTTTAGCTTGTCATCATATGATGTTTTCATACTGTTAAATGTTATATGTTGTCCATAATTTTTTATTCCATTTTTTATGTGTGATCAATCGATCATTTGATTATTGTGGAATTTATTTCTAATGTTAAATGATGGATAATATCAATACTCAGAATTGAGTTTTCTTTCGTTCTTAAATATTGATTATCTTAAGATCACATAATTTTTAATTAGTTGCCTTCTTGTTGTTATTAATTTACTCCAATATCAAATACTTCTTTGAATCTATTCTGGAAGTGCTAGTATTGTTCTGTTATAGGTTTCCATTAACAACAATACAGGCAGGAGCTTATACAACACATAAATATAATACCAGTTTCGTTGATCAGCTACAAGTTATTCTGTGTGTTATTTAGTTAAGTTGTTTATGAATGAAACGATGATTACATTAATTAGCTTTGACTGTTTTTGTGTCACTGTTTCAATCATATTCATTCAGTATTTATTCGTATAATATCTTTAAAAAAAATCCAAAAAGAAGTGTTATTCATATTTGATTCGAAAACTTTATCAAAAAATTATTTTCGCAAGATTTCATGCAAACCTTGTAAACTGTATATAAATTGTTCATAATCATTTGTATATTCACATTCTTAGATAAATATTTGTAATTATTGTGTCAATTGTTAGAATGTTTTCTTTTGTTAATTTTTTTTTTTTTCTATCTATAGGACCCTAGTTGGCTAACGAAGCCATTAAACCCATCAGAATAGGTTACTATAACAACCCTAGCTGAATATATTCTTAGGGATTTTTAAGTAAAATTAATTAGGTAATTAATTGTCCTAACATGGTTTTAATTAAACAAAGATTGGCATAATAATATTAATTAATTAATTAATTGTTATAACTTTTGATTGATTAATTAATTAATTACCTATCACATTCAATGACATGGGTAATATTTTTTTTTTTTGTTTGTTAATTTGTGCGGGACCTGTTGGTTACGCGATTAACTTGTGGCTTGAGAAACTGCGACTCAGGGGCATCTAAGCCGTCAAAATCACCCGGGGATCGCACCCGGCCTGAGCCACACCAACCCTTAACATGGTTGGATTTTTTGTCCCCGCAGGTTTCGAACCAGTGACTTTAACAACACAGAGTGGCTTAACAACACACTCCGTCATCGACTGTCCTACACCTCGGGGATGACATGGGTAATAAATTTAAGAGGGTTAATAATTTTAATTTGTATAATTAAATGATTTACGTATACGGAGGGGATAATAAACATTATATAAAAGGATAAGAAACATTAAATAATAGGATAAGACATTAAATAAGAAGATAAGATAATGGATGTAGGGATAAGGAAATTAATGAGGAGGAAAGGGTCGGTGAAGGAGGGATATGATGGGAGGAGTCTTACGGGGAAGGGGGATCATTTTTTGGGGGGAGAGGAAGCATTTTGGAGGGGGAGGAGAGTTCTGGTTTCTGGGCTTGGTTTTTTGGTTCTGTGGTGGAGTTCTATAGTCTTTGAGTATCATTACAGGGGGCACCGAGTTGCTAGGGGTTTTGGGCATGGGGGCCAGGATTCCTTTCGGTTTCCTGGAGCTAGGGAGCCGGACAAGCTTCTCCTAGTTGGCTGGGAGGTTAGTCAGTTTGGGCAGAGTTGGTCAGCGCATCAGGCAGCAACAAAGCAGCAGGCTAGACAACCAGGTCAACGGAGAAATTAGCATCAGGAAGCGGTAATTAAATTTTATTATGTTAAGTTCCCCGGATGGGGTGCCACATTGCAAATCGGAGCCACGTGGAACAATGTTGGGATGCAGCATTAATGCATCCACCAACGACCATCCCCTCAGTCATTAACCGAGTATGAATCTGCGCAGCCAAACCCAAGCGATGAGCCCCTTCGCGCAAGTGATCGGTACAGTGCACCAACGCACTCAGTAGGAAGCCTTAATGGCTATGGCAGTCGCGGTTTCCCTCCTCCTTATCACCCGCATTGACAAAACAGAATGACACTCGCCCATCGTAGCATCGAATGCAGATTTTATTCCACCGGAGCAACAATTTTGGGTCCCGTTGAAGATCTGGAGCAGAGCCTTCCATTCACAAGGAACCCTGGTCATCTCCAAGGTCTCCACCATGCCTAGAGAAATAGGTAAGCCACGGAGGGGTGCCGCTTGGTACGCGGACAAATCTCGATGCCAAAGACAGAAGAAATTTGAGCAGGCGTTAGCCATGGCGTCCCTCCGAAGGCGTAAGAAACCACGAACGCCTCCAATGGCATACATGGAAGAGATTACCTTGGAAGATGCCATGCAGAGCTACCCCAAGCTCCCTCTGTTCACAGTCCCGGAAAATTGGAATCCACCCATAGATTTCGGTTCAGACGACAAGCTTCCGTCTTCAGGCAATCCACTTGGTCCCAGAGCCAACAGCCCAGTGGAGAACTTCATCACCTATTACGTAGAGGAAGAGACCTCGTCCCACACCCAGGGAAATAAAGACTCACCCCCTGGTGCATCTATGGAGGCGGCGACCCAGCTTTCCAACCGACCGACACATGCAAGTGAGGGAGCAACAAGGCCCATTCCCCCAGCCTCCGTCGACAGCCACAGACAGGACCAACAACTCTTCACCGACTCGGGGTACCTCACTCTCATCTTCGATTTGAGAAGTTTGATGGACGACCAAGTATTTTGCCTCACTCAAATTGATTAATGGCTTGACATGTTGTTTGTGGCTCATTCCAGAACTCTTCCAAAATGATAATGCCCAACGTGCGTGCAAGCCTACACGCTTCCAGCAGGATGGCGAAAGCATGGGGATGAGGACGAGCACCCCGGCTAAGAGGTTCAATGATTCTCTTGGTTAGAAATTTTCTTTTTCTATTTCCAAACCAGGCTCTGGCCCAGTTAGATCTTAGTTATTTTGTAACTAGTTTATGGCATACATTTTAAACTTAATGGGTGGTAGTCTTGGTTTCCTTCGAGCGGGACGAAACTCTGTTAATTTTGTTTACTGGGAAACACATGGCACAGGATGCCCAACTATCTCGGTTTCCTGTTTAGGCGGGACAATTGGCCTCGTAAACAGTCATTGTAGCTTGATAATGATAATATAACAGGTCCTATCCCTTTTTACTTAAAAAATAAAATAAAATTATTATGTTAAGTTATTTTTCATGCTGTAAATAGATTTGAATTCCAGTAGAATTTGTATGCTTGTAGGATGTGAATGAATGATTTACGTATAGAGAAAGGAAATATATGTTAATTGAATTAAAATTCGTATTTTATGGTCTCTACACATGGTATCAGAGCCTCGTTCATAATCTGGAGGCTTAAGGGCCAAGCTCCAGCTCCACCTAACCTGCAAGTCAAACGCAATTTTTTTTAACACAGATCTATTGCACATTAAAAATGTAAAAGGCATAATAATATACTAATTGAAGTATTAAATAAATTTAAAACACTTGTTTCAAATAAACAAACCTATGTAAAGAAATATTCTGCCAGGAATTTCTAAACAGGTTTATAAATAAACCTTGACAAGGTGACCGTCTGAGTGTTTGAATGGTAGAGTTAGCATATTTCAATGCCAATGTAGAAATTAGTTGTATATGCCCCAATACATGTTTTTCCATTTTTTCAATCCTAAGTTTTTGTTTCATCTAGTCTGTTGCATCACATATAAAATGATTGCCAAGTATCGTGTCAGGTCAGGGACTTTCCACCAAGGCAAGGTTCTTTTGATCACAAACATGCCCTGGAAATGAACTGACAAAAGCATGCCATCAAAGACTAACTGAACCTCTTATTTGGTCATGCCAGAATTTCAAGTTTAGCCAAAATTTCCAGATCTCCTACCCAAAATCTGAGTTTTTATTTCAAATTTAGGTTGATGAGAATACTGAGAACCTCAGGTTTACCTTGGAAGTGTTTATAATAACTTTATATGCCTGCAAAGTAACCTTTCACACAACTTTTGGTGTTTTAATAGACAACCCCGCACTAGTACATATTGTAAAACTTCCGACGTTTTATTTGCGGCGTTATGGACAAAATTGTCCATATTGTCGCAAAATAGAGGAAATTTATAAAAAAAAAAATCATGTTGCCGGATAACATCGCTCTTGCCACGTTGACGTCTCTCTTGCCACGTTAACGTCGGTATTGCCACGTTAACGTCGCTCTTGCCACGTTTTCCACTGGAACGTCTCTCTTGCCACGTTTGTGAAGATGTATGTCTCTCTTGCCACGTTAACGTCGGTCTTGCCATGTTAACGTCTCTCTTGCCACGTTTTCCACTGGAACATCTCTCTTGCCACGTTTGTGAAAATGTATGTCACAATTGCAACGTGTTGGAAACTAGGTTTTCCCCTCCAACGGTCACCTTAGTATTTTCACCAAGTCAAAATACCAACAGTCACTTAGGACTTTTTTACGTTGGAATTGCAACGTTACAAAATCTATAAATATGTTGCATTTGACGGATGTTGCGACAAGTTTGCTATAATAACGATGCTTCAAAAAGGGTTGGGACAACTTCCAACACCTCCTCAATTACAACTTGACCTCCTTCATGCTTCATCACCATTTA